>MUZC01002933.1:485071-496808 GCA_002072015.1 Radix auricularia
CGCAACAGGGGGTACGAAAAATAAGACTTTTTTCCGTACGTAATTTATGGATGGCCCCTAAGTCCTAAGCCATTATTTACAGTTCCTGCCTAATCATGCATGCGCTTCACATTTATAAAAGTGCAAGACTGTTCTAGACTAAAATCATAAGTAGAGGTTCATAAATACATATTTAAATATATCACATATTATAATTCTGTTAAACCAGTAAAATGGAAAATGTTACATCGAAGCGTGGTAAAGAAAAGTTGAATCACGAAAGATACTGTTATATGTTCGATAAGTTTAGTGCAGACCATTCCAAGAAGTTCTGGCGATGTGAGCGTAAGAACGAATGCAAGGCTCGTTTACACACAAACGTAGATAATGATCAATTTCTGATGCATATGAACCAGCATAGTCATGGAATTGACACAGCGAAAGTTGATTATTTTGCATTAGCTAAAGGTAAAATATTTCATGGGACTGGTAACTCGTTAAACGTTTCTTAATTTATATATTTTGCATTCTCTTTATTAAAAGTTTATAAACGTTAAGTTAAATAAAAAGTTATTTTTAAATGACGCCAAAATGTCCTGCGCAAAAACGCCTCTGCACCAAAACAGTCGCGGCAAAGCGGTAAAAATAAAATAAAAATTATTAATAAATTTGAAAAAAAAAATAGCAATATTCTCTTAAACTCAATGCCTGTCTTCTCATCTGGGGCATAGGCCTAGAACAAAGGCTTTCTTGGCATCCTGGTCCTGCTCTAATCTCTCTAACTGTCCCAAGGTGTGCCCACTTTTTTTGGAGTCTGCATCCAGTTTCCTTCTCAAGGTTATTTTGGGTCGACCTCTTTTCCTCTTGCCCTGGGGGTTCCAAGTGAAGGCTTGTCTCACAATGCTGGATACAGGCTTTCTGAGGGTGTGACCAATCCATCTCCATCTGCGCTGGCGTATTAGCTCTTCCACTGGCTCTTGTTTTGTGTGTTGCTAGAGGTCCTTGTTGGTGACAACGTTGGGTTAGCAGATTCAGAGAATTGTTTGGAGACATGTGTTTATAAATGTTTGAAGGTTTTTTTAACCGGTTGCTGTTGTTTGCCATGTTTCTGCTCCATATAGCAAGACAGGCTTTACTGTGGTCTTGAACTTGAATATCCTGACCTTGGTCTGGAGGGTCAAGTTGTTGTAGCTTCAAACTTTTTTAAAGCTGTTTTAATGCTATTCTGGGTTTTCCTATTCTCATTCTTACATCAGCGTCTGTCCCTCCTTGTATTTCAATGATGCCACCAAGGTATGTAAAGCTATCCACCTCCTCAAGATTTGTTCATTCCAGTGTTATTGTGGTGTTGCTTTATGTATTTATTTTAAGGACTTTGCTTTTTCCCTTATGGATGTTCAGGCCAACAGAAAGCATATTTATATAGACTAAAGGAAAATGATATTGAAATAGCTGTGGCAGCTATAATGCCAAGTCTGTGGCTTATGCCTATAGTTACAGAATTTTAGGACATTCATTCTTTGCATTAGTTGATGATAAGATTACTCTGAAATTACATAGTGAAGAAGATGAGATAGTTAACAGAAGCCCCTGGAAAAAGTAATTTTGTATGCTTTTATAGATAGTAAAATTTATATTCAAGTTGAAATTTGATACAGTTAGCAAGTCTCTTTTAAAAATAGTGTAGTAATGCTTGTTTTTAAAACAAATGGCCTCACCTAAAGATCTGGAAGTCTGATAGTTTACCATCATACATAATACTATTACAGCCACTTCACTATGGCTATCTGGACTATACAAATAAAAATAAACCCTATGTCCTTAAAATGAATAATACCTCTCTTCATCTACCATACAACCAGGTCAGTTATAAGAGAAGTGCCATGTTCTAATTTATCTTAACATATGATATAATGTGAGGTAAAACATTATAAATATTTTAAACAAGTAACTGAGAATAGATTAAATCCAAGTCGTCAAAAGACTGGCCTTCTGAGTTTTCCATTGGTGTTTATTTACTATAGACATTTAAAAAATTGGTTTATGTCACGATTAGTTTTATTTTGTCCCACAACAGTTTCTCAATTAAATACATCTGTAACAACATTGAAATTGTATGGTAAATAAATAACGCTAAGTCCTTAGCGTTAAATTCTTAAAATCAAAATCCTATGTAGGAGCTGGAAAAGAATTTATGTATGATTTATGTATATGATATTTTTTATTATTTGAGATCTATAGCATTTTTCTAGTACTCACTAATTGATGGCATTTTATTAACATTTTCATAAGTTGGGATATCATGATATTTGATATAGATCAAGTGTGGATCAGGATCCCAAAATAAAAAATAAATATTCTTTAGTAATTTAATATAATAATATTAAACTATTTAGTGTTATTAATTTTGAACTGATTTGCCACTTTGCAAAAGGAGAAGAAAAGATGTTTTATTAAATTTCAAGCTCGGGAAAATATATAATCTGACATCTCTCATTTCCTGGAGAGCACATGAATGGTAAAAATAGTATTACAGAAGCATCCAGTCCATTCAGTTTTGACTCACACTTCTTTATGGACATGGTTACAACATATATAAAGGCAATTACTTTGATTTTGAGATTCTACACTGATTGACACTTTGTGCATGTGCTGAGTCCAGTAATCTTCAAGTAATAGACATTTTGTTATAAAAATGTCTGGAAAAAAATCTCAAAGTACTTTAGAATTGGATGTCTCTTCTGAGATTAAAATGGAGTTGTCATCGGATTCTCAGGAAAGTGATGGTTTGCCAGCCGAGCCTTTTCATGTCACTCTGAGCAACAGAGGTAAAGCTTGCCTTATTACTGGTGGTTATTGTTATCGGAGAGGCAAGGGAGTTAAGAAAGGATTATCTTGGCGATGCACTACAAAAAGCTGCTGTGGTAGAATGGTGACAGACCATTCTATTTCTAAGGTACAGTACCATTATTATAATAAATTAATAGTTTATTTTTTTGTCAGAGTACTCACAATATAAAAAAATACTCAATACAAGCGACAGATTTTCTCCAAATAGAAAATTTTGTTTGCTTCATAGAAATAAAAGATATCTTCTATTTCTTTACCATAGTTTTATTTATTATCTTAAAACCTTTTACAAAAAATTTGTTAGGGATATTTTTTAAAAAATGTGAACATTACTTTGAAGTATTATCTTTGTAATTTAGTGTGCCTAAGAAAGTCCCTCACTTTCTGTTGACTAGATTTTAGCAGTGAATCCAAAAGGGCATAACCACGTACCAAACCCTGGTAGTATGGAAAAGAAGATGTTTAAAAATCGTTTGAAGTACATTGCCACAGAAGAGCCATCACTGCAACCAGAGCAGATACTGGAGAAAGAAATAATTGCAGCGCCTGCCACTCTGTCTTCCAAAGAGCTCAGAGCTGTCAGGCAGAGTGTGTGGAGGCACAGAGAACAATTTCTCAAAAGTTGTGCTGAAGGCAAAATAATTCAAGCTGCATCACCACAAATATCCAGTGTGAATCAAATCTCCTATGATTTTGGCAGAGGTGAACAAGCGACGTTTATCCATATCCTTTAAGGAGTTGAGGTTTTATATTTCAAACAGAAAATATATATGAAATTGTCAGGAAATCTAAGTTTTCTCTAACTGTATAGCATTAAAAAGTCATCTTTGCTAAGTTGGTATTGTAAACATCTCATCTGCTCATTCTTATCTTTTTTAAACTGCTTTTTTTCTGCACAGTACAAACATGATATATAAAAATAATCATTTTTAGACTTTTAAATTAAAAAACCAAAGTGAATATCATGCTATAAAATTAAATTAATTTCAATTTAAATAGCAATCTATAGATAAAAGAAAAGACTTGCACTTAATCCCTTCATCAACTTATCTTTTCTGGCTCCTAAAGTTGGATAAATCTGCCCTCCTTGTAGTTGTAGCTCCATGTGCCTGTGTAGCTCTTGACATAAACCAAATTTATTAAAATATTTGTGATTTTTGGTGAGCTATGTGATTTGAATTGCGCCTTAATTAATTCTATATCAGCAGGTCGTGTAAGTAGTGAGCAAGTAAGGAAAATGACAAATAATGGACATGGGAAGCTGCTGGAGGCTGTCAAATCATTTATTCCCCAACTTGAATATGGCATGCACAAAGGCCAAGCAGGCAGAGTGGCTGTTATAGGAGGCTGCCAGGAGTAAGTGATTGCTATTGTTTTATCCTGTTGGATGAAAATCATTTTAAATCTTATTTTTAAAAAACACCCAAATAACTTGCTCCCCTTAAATCACAGGTTGCTCCTGTTGTTAACTGATTGACCTTTCCACATATTTCTTCTCAACAGATACACAGGGGCTCCCTATTTTGCTGCAATAACAGCCCTTAAAGTGGTGAGAGCTGAAACTATGAGTTGGTGGTGGTGGGAGGATGACTACTACTTTACTGGTTTAAAAAAACATGCATAATCTTATTTAAATATATGAAAAATCTAATAAAAAACAATGTCTACATAAATATCTCTAAAACGTATAAATCCATAAGAATTGATAAAAAATCTGATAACCACTTTCAATCCACCTGTGTCTTAAGATTTTACATAATGTCCTCTCCAATTCAAAACAAAACAAAATAAAATTAAATAAGTAAATGAAATAAATATTTCTTAATTTCTACGACAGGGAGCTGACCTCTCACACGTCTTTTGTACGGCTGATGCTGCCGCAGTGATAAAAAGTTACAGTCCAGAATTAATAGTCCACCCTTTACTGTAAGTGTACTCATGAACAAAAACTCACTGTCAAATGAATATTTCTTCCTTTCCTTAAAGTTTACATTTGAACACTACTAAAATATTTTTTTAATAGTCCTGAAAATGTAATCAGTGCTGTAGATGTTAAAATCATGCCCATCATGCCCATGGTTAGGCATAAAAATGAGTTTTGTGTTTCTTGTAAGCTTTTTGAGTGACTTGATGATTTTCATAATTTTAAAATAAGGCCTTTCAAATTAATGTTCTTTGCCCAGGTAAAGGATAGTTTTGTTCTTCGTTTATTCACAGAGATCATTCAGATGCTGTAACAGGGATCTCAGAATGGTTGCCCAGGTTTCATTCGCTTGTTATAGGACCAGGCCTGGGTAGGGATGAGAAAGTAATTGGGGTTGTGTCGGTGAGTTTTATTTTGGCCTCCCCTTGTAACAGTCATTAAAGGGAATGTTATGTATTGGCAGGTTAGATGTTAAGAAACTTATTTAGTTAAAATGTCTTCTTAGTTAATGTCTTCATTCAGTAAAGATGATAGAGTAAAAACCATATTTACAGCTTGCGCCAAAAATAATGGTACTGAAAATCCTGCATATCTCAATAGCTCCTGAAGTGCTACTTCCGTATCTATTTCATGTTCTGGAAAAAAGGGAAGCAACTTCGTTAAGTTTTTGATTCCATTAGAAAAATGTTTTCTTCTCTAAAGTTATTCGTTTATCTTAAAAAATTAAAAATGATTAATGCATCAAGAAATGAATTAAGTTTAATAATTATATATACCATGCACTGTGAAGTAATGACGATTAAAGACCGATATCGTAATTTTTGGCACCTCAGGTGAATACTTACTCGATAGAGACATGTCAAAGTAATTCACACAATGGATTCTAAGTGAAACAAGATAGAAACATCTGGTTATTTTTTTTTGTTGAAATCTCATAGAATCACACAATAACTGGAAGTCTATTGGAAAGTGAGATTTCAATGCTATTTTAAACTAAAAATGCAAGAGAGCATTACTATGTGAACAGGCTCATTTGGACGCATCTTTACAGACGCCTATAAAGGCGTATTTAGTTGCATAAGGAGCAAATGAGATAAGTAATGATTATGAACATACCTCTATGGCATTTACACCCACTTTGCATTTGTTCTCATAAGTCAGTGTTGGGCTTCTTTGGTTGGAAATGGGTCTCTCAGTGAATGACAGGGTTCTCAGTAGATCCATCATTTTTTACGTCTGTATTCCAGGAAGTCATTGAAAAAGCCAAAGAACAGAAGCTTCCACTGGTTATTGATGCTGTGAGTAAATGAGTCTATTCAGTGTTAGTATGGGGTTGCTAGTCTGCCCTTTATTTACAGGTTGGGTGGATCTAGTCATTGTTAAACAAGGCAACCATCTTATATCTCTTTAATAGACTCAATAACCTAAGTAATCACCCTATGTGACTAAATATAAATATATTTTTAAATTAAAAAAAAAAGGTAATATGGACAAAGATAAAATTTTATTTGGAAGTAAGACATTTATTATGTTAAAATGATAGTGGGAACAAAATTTTAAAAATCTAAGCCTGAAGATACTATTAAATTAAATATCATGTATTCTTGATATTGGTGGAAATTTTAAAATTTAAATTTAATTTTAAAAAATCAAGAGAAAGACTTTTGGACCTTGCATTAACATAAATTAAGCTTATTGTTATTCACTGGGGAGTAATCATTGATAATCAAAGTTAAAGAGTTGTTTACTTCCTAGCTTGTGCTTCAACCGATGAAAATCCAATTTTCAAAAATATTTTTCAAAAGGCATGTATTTAGTTCATGACATCAGCTTTTCAGTTTTTAAGTGTTAAGGAAACATTTGACATCCGACAAATGTAAGCTGTTTTTATCTTTTAAAGGGAGGCAATGCCGCTCTCTGAATTATGTGACCTTTTCATTTGAATGACTAAACCACAACTGTATACAAATAATTGAATTATAGATTTTTTTATCTGTTTTATTTTATCTGTGTTAATTTTCAGGATGGTTTATTTTTAGTAACACAAGACCCCTCTATCATAAGTGGCTATACCAAGGCAGTACTCACTCCAAATATTGCAGAGTTTTCACGCCTTTATAAAAAAGTGGTAACTATTTCTTTTTTAGGAGCTAATACGGGATACCAAAAAGTTATTTTATCATTACAGTAAACTAACTATTTTACTTCAAATAAACGAACCAAGACATTAGTAGATTTTAAAAAATTTAAACCAGGAAATGTAAAATCATCAAAATTTTAATTATTATTCATTTAAAAGAACTATGATAATGGCAATTAGGATTGACTTTTTCTTTTAATTTTGAGATTTACCTATGAGTGAATATCAAATGTACCTTATCTTGTTGAAGAATAGTCACTTTTAACAGAAATTTGATTTTAGCATGCTGAGATACACATTATTTAACAATATTGCAATAGTGGCTATGATATATTAGTATTATAGTTATACATTGGTATTTATGTGAGCTCGTTGTATTTTTTTTATTCAAAGGTAATGGTTGCATTAAATTTTCCATTGAACATCTCCCTTTTTTAATTCAGTAATTTTTCTACATTTTCCCCTGCCAACGCTCCTTGGTTACAATCCCCATCAGATTGCCTTCAGCTCTACTTCTCATTTTGATGTGTTTCAGGTTGGCCAAGACCCTGACCCTGACACACCAATGTTGACAGTCAAGGAATTATCAAGAAAATTAGGTCATGTAACTATATTACAGAAAGGCCCACACGATATTATCACAGATGGAGAGAACGGTAAGTGGCCCTGTGAGTATGTATCACGGATTGAGAAAATAGAAAGTGGTTTGGTGTGAATCTTTCACAAATAGATGAATGGTAAGTGGCCCTGTGAGTATGTATCACGGATTGAGAAAATAGAAAGTGGTTTGGTGTGAATCTATTATAAATAGATGAATAAGTGGCCCTGTGAGTATGTATCACGGATTGAGAAAATAGAAAGTGGTTTGGTGTGAATCTATTATAAATAGATGAATGATAAGTGGCCCTGTGAGTATGTATCACGGATTGAGAAAATAGAAAGTGGTTTGGTGTGAATCAATCACAATTAGATGAATGGTAAGTGGCCCTCAATTTCTTTTAGTGGAAAGCATTACCTGTGCTCCTTTGTGAATACTTACATGTTTATAATTTGATATTAACTATTAGTTATGTTATGACAGTAATGACAGGGTAGCTGATTTTGATAGATAAATAATAATACTTGAAATAGTCAGAATGATATTTCTGTTGCATTGACTGTATCCAATTTTCTCCTGTTAGTTTTGGTTTGCTCAGAAACTGGAAGCCCTCGCAGGTGTGGTGGTCAAGGTGACCTACTCTCAGGATCTCTTGGAGTCTTCTTGTTCTGGGCGCTGCAGGAGTCCAACAGAAGACAAGACGGGTGAGCCACATTTTCCTGTAACATGTTTAAGCTTATAATCTGTCTGATTGAAAATCCTGTGGAATCAGTTCCTCTTTAGTTAAAGAGAAGCTGTAAACTTCGGATATCTCGTCTATCATTCCGTGGCTAGTGTTCTAGAAATATGCCCTCTCACCATTTTGGAGTAAGTTTAAGAAATTAGTTATAAGGAAGAAAAATGTGAATGCCAGGTTGCAAGTTGACGTCTAAAACAAAATTAAGATTTTTGGAGAGCAACAGTGTTGTACATATGCACCTAAAACTAATTTCGACTTCAATCCACATGTGCAGTAATTCCGTCATTTCCACCTGCTACTCCTTGGACCTTGTGGCTGCGTTAGAATAGAATAATTTAGTGTTGTTAAAGATATTGATAACTTCTTTCATATTCTTTATACCAGATTTAAAAAATAATAATGTGAATTAACTTAAGTGGGGACTGCATTTTATGTTTTGGTGACAATGTTTATTTTTAAGATCAACCCAAACATGCATATCATAGGTGGGTGTTGAAGTGTAAAATACTCACCTAAAGTCATTTGCGTCAAAAATTGTAATAAACAACTAAGCAGAATTAAAACTATGGACTTGCCTCAGTCAGTTCACCTGCTGGCCTGTTATATAAAGAGTTTGAAGAATAATAATGCAGTTAACAGATGCATATGACAAAGTTAAGGTTTCTATTAAATAACATATTGGGTTGTTAAAATCCAGATATGAGTGTAGTTCTAAGACAATGAATTTCTCTCTATGTTGATGTTTTCATGCTGCTATTAAAAGTATTTCTTATCAAATTGTGTTCTGTTGTGTTTTAAACATTCCACGAGGTCGGCCAGGTAAAGAAAAACAAATGATGAAACCATACACATAACCTGTTGTTAAATTCTGTATGAATCTTCTTGGATCTTTTCCCATCCTACAGAACCCTGATGGAGACATATGGCTACAGCATGTGCGCAGCCTATGCTTCCAGTGCTTTGACCCGTGAGTGTAACAGACAAGCCTTTGAGGATTTTAGTCGATCCATGACAACCACAGACATGATAACAAAGATTCACTCGGCATTCGAGGCCCTGTACACATGAGGTCAATCCAGGCTTTGGGAGAATGTAATTTTTTGTTTCAATAGAGTGATGGCCTCTCTTATTTATATTACCAGTATTTGTCAACTACTTGGCGTGCTTGTGATTTTGATGAACAATTTCATAATAAAATGTAATTTGTTTCTATTGGTTTACAAGGAATGGCCATGAGTGTCTGATTGAATATGTTTATCATTTAGTAAAATTGAACGTTTAAAATTGTTGCTTTTGTCATATTATTTTATCTGCAAATACTAATGGAAATGTGCTGTTTATAATAATAATAGCATTAAATTGAATGAGTTTATCAAATCTATTTGGATTTATTTTATTTTTTTTATGTATAAAGAAAGAAAAATAAAGAAGTAAAATAAAATTTCTGTTTCACTCTTTTTTTTATAGATTAAAACAATGTTCAATAGCTTTAAAGCAATTAAGGATTAATTAATTTGTTAAGGTAAGTTCACGGCAGGACCTTAAAACTTAAGTTATTTGCCTGGACAAGGATTGCCAGATACAAAAGGCTCCTCAGGGAAACAGCAGCTATAGTCAGAAGACATTTTATGACATCTCAAGACTGGCATAAGGCAAGCTGTGAGGAAATTGAAAACTGGAACAGAAAAAACTGTTGCAATATAAATAAAGCTGTTTGTCAAACACGAAGAGCACGCAGCATGGGCATGTGGAGAAATCTGGGGAAAATCTAGATCAAAGCTGGCTTAAGAGTTTCACAACCTGTCCATGAACGTTAGTGCAGTCCACAATCTGTTTTGTGCAGGACAATGGTGAGTGAGGAAACACACATTTAGCAAAACTAATTTACACAGGCTACGATCGATCTCCAGAGCTAAGATGTGGTATGGGAGACCTGGTCTTTTTTGGAAGTCAAGCGAAAAATACAAGATGGTTTAATTATAATCATTGCACACTAAAAAAAAATTATTATTAAATTTCAAGTGGCCAAACCAGTGATAAACGAACTCAACTAGGGGCAAACTACTCAATAAAGGTTATACGTTTAAATACTTTACCACGATAACAACCTTTGGCCTATATCCAGCGGTTCACTTTAGTTATCTATTTACCTACAAGTTTAAAGGCAAAATCATTGGCCATTGACTGCATTGTCACACAGTGTAGAATAAAACCCTGTCAGTGTGACTGTCTTATGAGTAGCAATAATTTATAGTTATTAAAGTGGTCCACATCCTTGAACAATTAACGAATTCTACACCAAAGGTTACTAGACACAAGTACGTAAATAATGCAAACTAACCAGGGAAGAAAAATCTCTTGCAAATCTCTAATGACACATGTTAAAATTAAACATGGGATTTGTCTGGAAATCAATCTGTTTCATTAGGTGCAGACATAAAAAATTATGTCAACAAATTACACCCCTCCCCCCAATGTCTCTTACACCCCCCCCCCAATTCCTACGTCTTGAATTTAAAAAATTCATTTTGTTACCATTGAGAATTGGTAAGTGGTAGTGGTAGGGGGCCTGCTAAATAGTTTCTTTAAAAAAAGTATAAGCAAACGGCATCATTTTCATTTGATGAATTCAGCAAACTCTATTTATATTTAAGAAAATGAAAATTTCTATTCGCTTTAAAGACTCAGAATTGGTTGTGAAGCAAAAGCTAATAATGTTGAATAGATTTAGAATATATGAGCTTATACATTATAAGCCATATGCATTAGAAAGGCCATTTAAGTCTCCATGCATTCACTTGATTCATCTATGACATCTATGCACCAAAATCATTGTTTTATTGACTATTATACTGTATTGTATTAGAGATTCAAATCTAACACCCTTCAATCAAGTTGCGTAGCTAAGGATTTGTAGGGATTTGGGGTCCCAGGGCTTGGCCTCATTTTGGGGCCCCGCATACATGGCGGTGGCGTAATATATAATGTAAAAAAAAAATCGGACACTTCTTTGGGGGCCTCCCTTAAGTGGGGGCCCGGGGGACTTTCGAACTTGGACCCCTCCCCTAGCTACGCCCCTGCTTCAATCTCCGTGGAATGATAGAGTAGATATTGACACTTCAATACACTTTCCACAGGACAACTGTGACGTCTGATAAAATTTGACATCTCGGAAGCTTTTAATATTTCTTGCATGTTTTTTTTTTTTTATATTTCCCTGTGAATCTCCTTGCGGAGTTTTCATACACACGTCCGAGAGAGGCTTAATTTTTTGTTTTTATCCATCTGCGAGCTTAGTGTTATTCCACGGAAACTTATAAAATAAAACAACTTTACATTTTCGATCCTCATGTTTACCAGTTCGTCAAAGGAGAATGATCCAGAGACCCAGGGTATGAACCAGAGACCCAGGGTATGAACCAGAGACCCAGGGTATGAACCAGAGACCCAGGGTATGAACCAGAGACCCAGGGTATGAACCAGAGACCCAGGGTATGAACCAGAGAC
>MUZC01002933.1:511492-528971 GCA_002072015.1 Radix auricularia
TATTTATTTATTTTTATAAATTGGTGGTTGATTAAAATTAAGTGGAAAAAATACAATCAATAAATGTATTTTAAGCAATGAGTTGTAGTTTGCGTGCAATCGGGGAAAACAGGGTGGGCGCACTATAGATGGACTCAGCAGTGTAACAACGATTTAAAATAACAGAGAAGCTGACAAAAAATCCCTCAAAACGAGGACCGAAAGAAGCCAACGTTTTTTTGACCAACAACAAAACAAAAAATAAATAAATAAATTATAAAAAAATAATTTAAAAAAATAAAAATAACGCTCCAATTATTACAATGTGCTGCTTCTACATACTTGTTTATTTGAGTTAATCTGTCCTGCTATGACCTATTCTGTCCTGCTATGACCTATTCTGTTCTGCTATGACCTATTCTGTTCTGCTAGGACCTATTCTGTTCTGCTATGACCTATTCTGTCTGTTATGACCTACCCTGAACTGCTATGACCTATTCTGTCTGCTATGACGTATCCTGTGCTGCTTTTGACCTATTATGTGGTGCTAAGACCTACCATGACCATGAGTTGTAAAAACCAACCCGGGGCTGCTAAGACCAACCCACTATAGCTAAGACCAACCCTCTATAGCTAGGACCAACCCTCTATAGCTAGGACCTACCCGGTCTTGCTATTACCTATTATGTCTGCTTTGACCTATTCTGTGCTACTAAGACCTACCATGAGTTGTAAAAACCTACCCGGGGCTGCTAATACCAACCCTCTATAGCTGAGAACAACCCTCTATAGCTTTGACCAACCCTCTATAGCTTGGACCAACCCTCTATAGATCGGACCAACCCTCTATTGGTAGGACCAACCCTCTATAGCTGAGACCAACCCTCTATAGCTGAGACCAACCCTCTATAGTTAGGACCAACCCTCTATAGCTAGGACCAACCCTCTACAGCTAGGACCAACCCTCTATAGCTAGGTCCAACCCTCTATAGCTCGGACCAACCCTCTATTGGTAGGACCAACCCTCTACAGCTAGAACCAACCCTCTATAGCTAGGACTAACCCTTTATAGCTTGGACCAACCCTCTATAGCTAGGACCAACCCTCTATAGCTAGGTCCAACCCTCTATAGCTAGGACCAACCCTCTATAGCTTGGACCAACCCTCTACAGCTAGGGCCAACCCTCTACAGCTAGGACCAACCCTCTACAGCGAGAACCAACCCTCTATAGCTAGGACTAACCCTCTATAGCTAGTACCAACCCTCTATAGCTTGGACCAACCCTCTATAGCTAGGACCAACCCTCTATAGCTAGGACCAACCCTCTATAGCTAGGACCAACCCTCTATAGATAGGACCAACCCTCTATAGCTAGGACCAACCCTCTATAGCTAGGTCCAACCCTCTATAGCTAGGACCAACCCTCTACAGCTAGGGCCAACCCTCTATAGCTTGGACCAACCCTCTATAGCTTGGACCAACCCTCTATAGCTTGGACCAACCCTCTATAGCTAGGACCAACCCTCTATAGCTTGGACCAACCCTCTATAGATAGGACCAACCCTCTATAGCTAGGACCAACCCTCTATAGCTAGGACCAACCCTCTATAGCTAGGACCAACCCACTATAGATAGGACGAACCCTCTATAGCTAGGACCAACCCTCTATAGCTAGGACCAACCCTCTATAGCTAGGACCAACCCTCTATAGCTAGGACCAACCCACTATAGATAGGACCAACCCCCTATAGCTAGGACCTACCCTCTATAGCTAGGACCAACCCTCTATAGCTAGGACCAACCCTCTTTAGCTAGGACCAACCCTCTATAGCTAGGACCAAACCTCTATAGCTAGGACCTACCCTGTGCTGCTATTGGATGACTGGTACCGCCTCGAGATATACGGCTGGGACAGCATGACATCTGAGCCCGTCTCATGCTCGTGTTTGTCTGGGAGGTTGTCATGGGGACCATCAGGATTTTTCATTACGTCATGGGCCTAAAAAATAAGACATATGGATATTTATATATAGGCCTAACTACGGGTTAGACTTATATCATTTTTCTTAAAAACGATAATTACACATAAATATGTAAATTAAAAAAAAAACTTAAAAAAACAAACAAAAAACTATGAATAATTACGATGACCGCTATAACGAAATTGAAATATAAGAAACGAAAGTTCCAGCATTTATAAGCAATTATTTTTACAAATAAATTCAAATAAAGTTTTAAAAAGCCAAGAAAACTAATTTTTCGGTTAGATGTTATGTTTTGAATTAATCTATAACGATCGTTTCCATAACGCTAAGACTAGCCTCGAAATTGCCTCAGAGCTAGACAAGGCATTCCCCCCCCCCTCACACACATACTTTTTGTGTATAATTTGATTGGGTAACGAGCCCGCTCATTTAGGCGTCAGCTCGTCTGTTTACAGTTGTTTAACACAAAAAAAGGAAGATCACACTTAGCAAAGCTAACGAATGCCACACATCTTGAGCGTGTGCACGCGTTTGAAGAAAGGGCGTCTGCAGCCAGCCCTACTCCAGACACAGAGCGTTACTTCTCGAAAAATTGAGATAGATTCGTCTGGTGCTGGAAATGGATCCCATTAAACAATGGTCAAAGCTATGCGGGAACTTTCCATCTAAAATTTCTTGATAAAACACGCATTGCACCAAAACATTTTAACGCCCTTAACTTTATATAAAATACAATCCCCGTTATAACGAAGAATTAATATATTCTATTACACACGATCCGATAAGAATGATTGCTGGAAAGAAAAAACAAGAGGTCCAGAAGACTTTAAAATTATTCATTGAATTCTTGGAATAATTTATTTGTTATTAACAACCTTATTAACTCATCCAATCCTTGTTCAGTTAATTAAGTTAGACACGTATTTTAACGCTAAACAGACAGGCATCACCAAAACTACGGCCATTCCGGCCCGCGACCTAATTTCATCCGGCCCGCCAAATGTAATCGAATGTGAAATGAGTTTACTCACTTGATAGCAAATATGGCGAACGAGACATTTTGATGGATTTTTAATTAAGAAGATTACACGATTTTTACTTAAAGGTACTATTTTTAAAGTATTTTATGTATATATTTTGTATTGATAATTATTGCAGTGTTTGCTTACTTCCCACCACGCCTATTTATTTTACAGCTGCTGGTAGCTTATGCGCTGTCTTCATCCAGATAACACACAAAACATGAATTTTTCCCCTCCCAGCAGATGCGTATAGCCGTCAACACATGTTCGAATCTCCAAACATATTTACTGCTTATTTGCCTGTTATCTATTTTAAAGTTAAGTTACAAGGTTTTCTTTATTTGAATGTGTTAGGTAAGTGATAGACTATTCACGCGCGAATAGGGGCAATAAAGTTGCAAACATTGAATAAAAATATTATAGACTCCTGATTTAGCGAAAACATTATCTCAATCTCAGAAAAATTCCGCAGTGAAATTAGGGAGTGAACTACAAAGGTTAATTTTTAGTTTCTGTTCTTATTATGTTTTGTATTTTAATGTAGATGGGTTAAGCTCTGTTCCTACAACATATGATACATCAGCAGCCACTCTGTCAAAATACTTAGATATTTCTTGTGTACTTTAACGAGTCATATCCAGATGCGTCACTAGGATTGGCGTCACCCAGGCGGTAGCTGATAGTGTCACCCCTCACGACATAACCCATAGAACTGATCAGAGTTTTCTAGTTCCAAATAACGGGAACATACAGAATTTTAAATTTATGGTCTCACCCCCCTGATGGTGTTACACATCACGTCTTAACCCATAGAACTCCTCAGAGTTTTTCAGTGACTAATAACGGGAACATACAGGATTTTACATTTTGGTGTCACCCCTTAATGGTGTCACCCGGGCGGCCCGCCCCCTACCGCACCCCCTAGTGACGTCACTGGTCATATCTGCTGTGAACTTCATTCGAGGATATGCTCCCAATGATCGGCAGTTCCTTGCTTTTCCTGAAGAAATTTATTCTGTATTCTATTACAAGTCTCACAACACATTAGTGTGAGGTGGCTTAGATAAGCTTTAGTCTTTAGTCCTATTTCGTTTTGACAATCTCCGAAAAAAGAAGAGTTGGAGCTGATCCAAATCTACTTGGCTGTCAAACTCAAAGTTGTCATTAGTGGAAGACATCACTTGCTTATCTATACAGAAGCTCCATCTTTGCAAAAGATTATTGTGTCCACAGATAATACCGGTCTGTTGGCAAGTGATGCAGCGTTCCCGGGGCACGGGTATGAGGGTTCCCCACATTACCCAGACGCCTTGATTTCCCTAACTAGTGTTAGGTGCCCCATTCGGAGCTGGGTGGATTCGAATAAACAATATCAATACATGAATTAACAATACTTTAAAATTAAGGGACGATAACCTTGAATGCGATCTCTACAAAAGCATCAAAGGATTTAGGATTTCAGAGAAAGCCCTCACTGCTTATGGTCCAATGTGAAGTAGACAACTTTTCTCATTATTCCAAAGTGTTTCGTTCAACAATCACATATTTTATCAACATATGCTTCCTTAAAAAATTAATCGCGACTTAAAGAAACATTATTTTGATGGATTTTCAGTAGAGTCCAAGTCTAACATCAATACAGTGGCTACAAGTAGTGTCCAAGTCTAACATCAATACAGTGGCTACAAGTAGTGTCCAAGTCTAACACAGTGGCTACAAGTAGTGTCCAAGTCTAACATCAATACAGTGGCTACAAGTAGTGTCCAAGTCTAACACCCATACAGGACAATGGTTTTAACGTGAGCTCTGTATAGCCCAAGCTTTGTTGGAAGGTTAATGTGTTTTGCTGGTTCATGTTTTGAATAATTTCGTCATTGCTGCCGTTGCCGAACATTTTAAGTACAGATATTCTAACTTAAATAAACCTTAAAACAGTATGTGACAGTGTTTGTATGTGTTTGTGTTTTGTGCGTGTTAGTCTTTGTTTGCTCAGAGGTGCCGAGGAAAAGAAATGGCAGAGCAGGCCTGAATATTGAATGTATTGCGTGGTCGAGAAGTCCATTCACAATGAAGTACAATCTTCCTTACCTGGGTCAGCTTTGTTTGGACTCGCCGGCGACGTCACTCCCACCTAGGCTCATCTGTAAACAAAGAAAACATGTCTGAACTAACGCTGTAACATGGCAACAGCGAACAAAGAAACAAAACATGTAATTAAATTTGGTGTAAAAAAAAACAAAAACAAAACAAAACACAACAACAACAAAATAAGAAAATCTCTAACCCCACCCACACACCTACATAACCCTTTAATTTAAAGGAGACCGTACAGTCCTTACATACTAAATGACGAACATAGTCAGTAAGACATGATATTACTCTCTTAAAGACTCGGCCCATACATTGTCAACTGTCCCGAACTGTTGGGTAGTGGCTCACAACTTTGTCCACAGAATATTTTTGTCTGTTATGGAATATTCGTCCTTTAGGACGGATTAAATTTCTAGTAAACTAACGAGCTGAATAGAGACGTAGGAATGGTCAGAAACATCTTCATGTGTATTGAAAGGTTTTATTTTCACCCCCCCCCCCCAAATCCAAACTAAATGGTTTGATTCTAACACTGAAGAGGAGGGCAAAAAGCTTAGCTCCATCTTGAATGGTACGGATTGTAGGTATGCCATTGTTAGACACGTATGTCACAGACTTTTTATTTTTATTTTTACTGATACATTGATTTAGGACAATGGTGGCCAAACTTTTCATGGTGAAGGCCAAATCAATAGGTCATAAAACGTCAGAGGTAGCCAGTGTATGGATGTTAGACTTTGACACTCTTGGCAGTCACTGTATGGATGTTAGACTTGGACACTACTGGTAGCCACTGTATTGATGTGAGACTTGGACACTACTGGCAGCCAGTGTATGGATGTTAGACTTGGACACTACTGGCTGCCACTGTATTGATGTGAGACTTGGACACTAGTACTAGCAACTGTATGGATGTTAGACTTGGACACTACTGGCTGCCACTGTATTGAGGTGAGACTTGGACACTACTGGCTATCACTGTATGGATGTTAGACTTGGACACTCCTGGCTGCCACTCTATTGATGTGAGACTTGGAAACTACTGGCAACCACTATATGGATGCTAGACTAGGAGCCTACTGGCAACCACTGTATGGATGTTAGACTAGGAGTCTACTGGCTGCCACTCTATTGATGTGAGACTTGGACACTACTGGCAACCAGTATGGATGTTAGACTAGGAGTCTACTGGCTGCCACTCTATTGATGTGAGACTTGGACACTACTGGCAACCACTATATGGATGTTAGACTAGGAGTCTACTGGCTGCCACTCAATTGATGTGAGACTTGGACACTACTGGCAACCACTGTATGGATGTTAGACTAGGAGTCTACTGGCTGCCACTCTATTGATGTGAGACTTGGACACTACTGGCAACCACTGTATTGATGTTAGACTTGGACACTACTGGCAACCACTGTATGGATGTTAGACTAGGAGTCTATTGGCTGCCACTCTATTGATGTGAGACTTGGACACTACTGGCAACCACTGTATTGATGTTAGACTTGGACACTACTGGCAACCACTGTATGGATGTTAGACTAGGAGTCTACTGGTTGCCACTGTATGGATGTTAGACTTGGACACTACAAAAATCAGCCTGAGATGAATAACGGATATGTCAACTTTAACATACATTTGTAAAAATATGCTTCTAGTATGGCTTCAAGCTTTATTCCGTTTGTTCATGGGCTATATGTGGCCCGCGGGTCACAGTTTGCACGCCTCTGATTAAGGCGATTTATTTATTTATTTAAAAAAAAAAAAAAAGACAAAGTGGTGAATTTATCTTGTGAAATGAAAAAAAACAACAAAAAAAGTTAGGAACGATTGTTTTACAGACAAACTAATTTATTCTACCCAGATGTCAGTCTTGATTTATTGTTTTGTACAACATGATTTATTGCAAGTACACAGTTTACTGCAGAGATCAACCAATCAGTTGCGAGGTTAAGGGGGTGGTGGTGAAGAGGTGGCATGGCTAGGATGTTTTGCACCCGGGTCCAAACTATGAACTTTGTGCTCACCTCCATTTATTAGCCTTATACACTTACATACTTAAATATTATTTTATGTAACAGTCTTAATTTAGCGCCCCACCTCGGGGACTGGGGAAATATGTACCATTGCCCCCCCCCTCTTTTTGCTAAACCCCTCTGAGTATGCCCCGTTCTTAGATGTAATTTTTAAAAAAAGACTCAAATCATTTTTTAATTGTGTAATTCTTTAGTTTCCCCGTGGCAGATGTAGGTTGACATTTATCTTGGCCACTTACTTTAACAACTCCACACACACACGAGCTGTAGATCTTCAACACGGGTCGTTCGGCCAATTTCCGGCTAACTTCAACTGCAGGTTAACAAAATGTTAAGAAGCTGTTGTTTAAGTCATTTCTATGGACGACAGCTGTTAACAATCCAGCCACCACTACGGTACGGCGAGTCCTACGGAGATTAAAGGAGTCTCGCGAGATTTCATTTTCTCAGTAGCTGCCACTGGATTGGACGTTTATAGCCAGCAATAGTACCAAACGGGAGAGATATTGGCAAGATAGACTCGTCTATCGGTCGAATTAGAGCAGAGGTGTCCAGAGTCCAGTCCTGTTTGGCCCGCGCTTAAATTTTAACCGGCCCGCGGCCTCATCATAAATAATTAATTGACTGATGTATTAATTCTGTACTGACATTGTAATGCTATGCAATGACATTATAAGAAGAGTCAAAACTTTTTGCCGTTTTCAATACATCAATGTTTGCTAAAATAGATGACATTACATTTTTTTACCAGTCACTTGATTTTGACAGTATTAATGACCTAATAAAGGGAACAGATTTATTTGCTCGTGTTTGTTCTGCTGCCAGCAACATTAAATTACTATGCACCAAAAATATTTGTAATTTTAGGACTTCTGAGCACAGTGGACTAGCAACAACTTGTCTGAAACTTACTAAGCCGGCGAAGAGGGTGGGAAAGCTTTTAAACTTCACTCAGTGATAATGCCCAAAGTCATCATGTCTTTAACCAGTGATAAAAAGTATCAACTCTGTTCGCTCTATAGCCCTGCTTTATCACCAGTTTCAGTTGTTCCTTCTTGACGCCCAGGGAGTAAAAAAAGATGTTATGCATCAAACGATGTAAGATGGCGCAGTCAGGGAACGTCACTCAGCGCTCCTACACACTTGAAAAGAAGTGACGCATTTCATTGGAAATAAAGAACCACCAATTCCTAAACTATCTGATCCCGCTTGGCTGGCAGATTTTGCATTTTTAGTTGATGTGACAAGACATCTAAACTTTTTTGTCACAAGTCTTCAAGGGTACAATACAGCAGTAAGCCAGTTATATCACACAAATCAAGGCCTTTGGGGAACAAGCTACAACTTTTTCAAAGGCACATGTACCAAATGCAGCCGAATACCACACATTTCCACTCGCTACAGAAATTCACGACCAGTTTTCCAGAAAGAGCCAAGGCAGTGATATGTTGCAGATATAATATTCATGGCCATTTCAAAGACGCCTTTGGGACTTAGCAACTGCTAAAAAGGAAATAATTTTTGTCTTCACCCTTCTCTGTGCAGAGATCCTGAGTCTAAGCTGACAAAGAAATACATGAAATTGAGCTATTCTCATAATTTCGATGTTCGTGGATTTCTTCCAGATTTTTAACACTTAAAAAAATATTTAAAAAAAAAAAATAATGAAAATAAAACAACAAAAAAACAAACAAAAAAAAAAAAAAAACCCAACAAAACACTACTACCCTGTTACTGATATGTACAAATTAAATTTACGTGACACCATGATGAAGGATATGGCCATGCCATCATGGAAGGGGGTGGGTGGTGGGAGATACAAATGGCCAGCATCGAAAAATGTTGAATAAACTTTGTTTTACTAAAGATTTATTAGTCTCCGACTAGTATATACCTAAAAGACGGACCTTTTATACAGATTGTTTTAGAGGCTCTGTTTTATTAAGAGATTTCTTAGTCTCTGAATAGCTCATACCTTACGGTCGTACTTGCTATTCAGATTATTTAACGATCTTTGTTTTCCTAGAGATTTATTTGTCTCCAACTAGCTTATACATTACAGACCCACATTCTAAAACAGATCATTTCATGAGCCTTGCTAGTCCATTAGTCCAACGTGCATAACAAGAAATCCTTCAGGATGTGGAATTGTATAAAAAAACAACAACAACAACAACAACAAAAATACTTTGAAAAGACTTTATACAATAAACTGAACTGTCCCTTAACCCGACGCTGGGTCGTTGGGGCACCATTTTGAGCTGCACACTATCTCATGCCATGTGTCACGGTTCTGAGCTGCCTTCTGGGAATCGCTAAATGACAGGCCGGTCCACTCTTTGATATTGTCCTCCCAACTCTTCCTTGGTCTGCCTCTTTTCCTTCTTCCCTGGACTGTGCCTTGCAATATCGTCTTTGAGAGACGTCTAGATCTTGTCACGTGTCCGTACCATCGTAATTTCCTCTTTCTAATTGAGGTGAGAAGGTCCTCGTAAAGGCCACTTATTTTATCGCGGACCGCTTTATACAATAAAGACACATTAAAAAACAGAGACAGTTTAAAAGACGGACATGGTTAGGAAACAACATAACTAAGCAGTAATTCTTCTTACTTCAAAGACATTGTTCATTGTCATCACAGAGCCTCTGGAATCACCCAAAGACATAATAATTCTGTCCGTGTCACAACCTGCCCATTACCACCCCCACCTTCAAAATGTTACTGCAACGCTTTATGAGTGTGCGAACGAACATGACATTCTTGTGCATGGAAGATTGATGGAGCATTCAGGGATTTTCATAACATTTTATGACAGGTCGTAATCATACAATTAATTGTTTGACTGAGCCGCTCAGGAACATCGAAATTTTAACGAAGAGCGAAAATGCCTTCATATTAATTCGAAGTTATGAAAACAAACAAACAACGCATTTTTGTTTTGCATCAATTCCAACGACTTTGATGTCTAAAGAGTTTTTGCAGTGGTATAATTAATTCCCGGAGGCTGCATGCGTTGTCACTCGTCGTAAGTGCACATTTGTAACGTACTCAACTTAGACGTATCCATGACTCTCGGCATATAATGGCTGAATGCTGCAAGAAAGAGAGATCACGTTTCAAAAATGTCAGGCACCGGCCTTTATATACAACTAATTAACAATGAGCTCACTGAAGGAAAGTAACCACTCCCCCAACTTTTTTTTTCTAATGCATGGAAAAAAAAGAAAAAAATATGTAGGAAAACATAGACTCTGTTGAAACTGGCGTATCAGATTTACCTGATTCGAATCGCACATAAGTTGACGAGGCAGGTACATTATTGGAGCACACACCTCTAGAAGATGAACCCATGCTGAGATAAAATGCCAAACAGTTTAGAATGAAGTGGAAGAGATCAGCCCTCAATACCCAACGGGCCCTAAAACATTTGGGTCCTGGATTCGAGGTAACTTTCCAAACACATTAGGATTGACAAGGGGCCCTAAAGCTTTTTTGCCCTACATTCGAGGAAACTTTCAAAGCACATACGAATTCACAAGCACATGCAACCAAGATTTTTTGGGGAAATCAATTATATAATGAAAGACAGGATTTACAAAAACACTACTACACATGTTAAATAAAAGGGTAGCTACATAGTTTTTTTCCTTCCAAATACTGATACATTATAGATCTGAAATACTATTTTTTAACAACCAAACATAAATAGGAGCAAGTGTTCACAACATTGATCGCGGGCACTAAACACACTGGAGGGTAATATTTGTCACAAACACGTCAAAAATAAATATATAACACACACATATATATATATATTGGTTTGTTTTCAAATGCATACTTTGAGGAATTTAATCATCCTACAAACTATTAATTTCCCTTCAAAATGCCCACCTTAGATACGTATTTATAGAATAATGAGTGGAGTAGTTAATAAAAGTGAAATATGATGCATAATAAAATATAAAAAGGTGTACTTGTTATGAAACAGTATCAAATATCATCAGTGTTAATTTTTTCCACTTACATAATACAAGTTTCAAGCGTTGAAGTCTAAAGTAACATGAGGATTAGGTGGACATCTCATAACGTTGAATCAGAATGAGATTTGTTTTCAAGGTATCTTATTAAAACGTGTAACTTGAGTGTTAAGGAAAATGAAGTTGCTCAAGGGATCCATTGCTTTGAAATTTAAATAGCTCTCCTAATTGAGTTCGTGTTATAAAGTCCTTGAACGTTTAACGTGGGCGTGTCATCAAAACTCCGCCCACTCCGTCAACAAGCATGTTACAGACAGCGTACATTTACATTGAATTATCTGTCTGGGATCATGACAAACATATGGATAAAAAATCTTTTATCTATAGCCGACACCTAAAGATATAAGTTATATAGTTAGTTATACAAAATACATGTTTATGTCACAAGTGTATGCTGATTAAATTTTTAGAACAAACCTTCACTTTTTTACAAACTTGTAAATGAACAAAAACATCTATTTCTGTCCAGTATCTCATGTCTAAACCTGTCAATGATCAAACATCTATTTCTGTGCAGTATTTGTCTAAACCTGTCAATGATCAAACATCTATTTCTGTCCAATATCTCATGTCTAAATCTCTCAATGATCTCCAGTATCTCATGTCTAAATCTGTCAATGATCAAACATCTATTTCTGTCCAGTATCTCATGTCTAAATCTCTCAATGATCAAACATCTATTTCTGGCCAGTATCTGTCTAAACCTGTCAATGATCAAACATCTATTTCTGTCCAGTATCTCATGTCTAAATCTCTCAATGATCAAACATCCATTTCTGGCCAGTATCCTATGTCTAAACCTGTCAATGATCAAACATCTATTTCTGTTCAGTAACTCACGTCTAACTGTGTCAATGATCAAACATCTATTTCTGTTCAGTATCTCACGTCTAACTGTGTCAATGATCAAACATCTATTTCTGTTCAGTAACTCACGTCTAACTGTGTCAATGATCAAACGTCTATTTCTGTTCAGTATCTCACGTCTAACTGTGTCAATGATCAAACATCTATTTCTGTTCAGTATCTCACGTCTAACTGTGTCAATGATCAAACATCTATTTCTGGCCAGTATCTTATGTCTAAACCTGTCAATGATCAAACATCTATTTCTAGCTGCAGCTGCTCAACCTACTGTCACAGCATAAACAACTATTGTTTATGTTAGGTTCAACATACACCACCCATAAAACCTCTCACCCGAGATTTGATGTCCAGATTTAACATCCACTCACGGTGTAACACAATCAGATCAAGGGTGTCCCCACGTTCGTCATTCCCACACTACCACCTGCCTCACCCTCCTTTGCCCACACTCCGCCACCCACCCTCCTCCCAACCCTCAATCCCTCCACTTGAGAATGATACTGGTTTGTGTTGAACCCCGATGATGTTAAGATTCATGAGAGCTATGAGAAATGCCTTCGCGTTTGTGTCAAGTTTAAGTTACTTGTAATGTCGCCGTGTAGCTAGTTTTGTATAAATGATAATAAAATATACGTTTTTATAAAAAAAAAATATGTAGAGAATTTTCAAGGGATGAAAAAAAAAAAGTTGAAGGAGATAACAGTTTGTACAATATTAACTTGAATTTTGTATTGTCTTTGTTCTGTCACATTAAATCGCAGATATTTAAACATGCCTTAACGAAATACATATTTGAGACGGGGAGGTTACTCTCCTGCCGTATCCCTGAGCATGTACGTGTGATTACACAAGACAGTGCCCTGTCTCACGACATTTCAATGAACGCGACCGTATGGCCGTCGATGACCTGTCTGTCACCGCCACGTTCTCTTGCACAAACACACCCAGGAGGGTCAGTCTGTAGAATAGACAAATCCAAGAGTATGGGACTCTCGCACCACATGGGATGAATTGTGTGTTTGCGCAGACAACCTAAATGATATGCCATATCCACTCTCTCCTTTTCTATATAAGCTCACACTACTCTCTTCTTACTATTGCTTTCATTGACTCTTTGGATTTCACCGAATGGCTTTTTTAAATTTTATTATTTTAGTTTTTATTCGTTTTATACGTGCACTATTGGTTCGTTGAGGAAGGCACTTTGTCGAAATGTTGGTTGTTTTGTTACTTTCTGTCAGTCTCACCCATATCCTGTTCGTTGTTGTGTTACGTTCTGTCAGGTTCACTCATACCCCGTTTACATATTTTTCATCTACTAATCTGTAAGCCTGATTGCAGTCTCACCCACATTTAGAACTCACAAGGTAGAGCCCGCGTAAAATATGTATATCTATATTCTATATATACATATAAGACGCATTTGTAGTCTGCTGTCTGTTCCCTAATAGCTCAAGTTCCAGACAACCAAATAAAGTAAAATTTGGTGCACGTACACAAAATTAAATGGGGAAGGTTCTTAAGAGGTTTTATTCCATAAATTATCGCTAATAAGCGCCGGGGGCCCAAAAACCTTTTTTTCCTTATTTGAGCTTTATACAAATTTAAAATCAATAATTCTCCTATTTCCGAGGAGGCAGAAGCATGAAATTTTTAGAATTTTTTTTAGTAAGCTTCTGCAATGGTAACATGTGAAAATATATTTAAACTATATCTTCCTGAGGGCAGGGAGCCAAAATGTAGTTTTTTTTCCTCTAAAATTAGATATATAAAAACTGAAAATCACTAATTCTCCTATTTCCTGTGTAAGTAGAGGCATGAAACTTTGGTAGGTTGTTAAGTACACTCTCCCGATGAAAATTTGCGAAAAAGAATTTTAAAATTCCCACTAGTGGGGGCCAGAGGCCCAAATGTGAATTTTTAAAAAATTAAAAAAACACTCATCCCTAATTCTCCAATTCTTACGTGTAGGTAAAAACGTGAAACTTTGGCAAGTAGTTGAGCACACTCTCCTGACAATAATGGCAAAAAAGACTTTAAAAATTCTCACTCATGGGGGTCTGGTGGCAAAAATGTACTTTTTTCTTTAAATGAGCAGCACAGTCGAACCCACTTATCTCGACCTCAGTTATCTCGCCAACCCTATTATATCGACGCTTTTGAAGTGGAACCGCGAAATTCTCTCTTTGACTAAGCATTTTCTCATCGGTTATGTCGCTTCTTTTATGTCGCCGAACCCTAATATCTCGAGTGCAAATGATGGCAAATTTTGCCACTTAACGTCGGTTATCTCGATTAAAATTTTTTGTCAAGTAATTTTGTTTTTGCGGACTAGTCAATCGTTAGAAGAAAAGCCCGTTTTACTGTCCGGTCCGTATTTTCCCTTAAGTTTTTAAGAACCAAGAAGGGGAAGGTATAAAATGTCCACCCAAAAGTGTCTGCTGGTGACGTCACAGCCAGCTTGTGTTCAGCTCTCTGCGTGGTGTTACTTTTGGTACCATGCTTCGCTTTGTAAGCAGTACTGTTTTTTTTTACCATTAAAAATCATTCACTAGCGAATTCCACTAACAGTGATGACGTGAATTTTAAAATTATTTATAGATCGGAATATAAATAATATAAAAGCCCAGGTCACTCACTCACTCACTCACTGGATGTGGAACGCAGAGGAACGATGTACAACAGTCTACAGCAGTTAGTTGAAAAATCGTGTGGTGATTAGCGCTGTAAAACTATTTAATATGATGACGTCATTGTTTGGTGTGCATCGGTGTGCAAAATACAACCCCTATTATTAAATACTTTGTGTACATTTCAGAAAGTTTAATATTTCGTAATTATCAAAAAAGGACAAGTTAGTTGGACTTTTGAAAAAGGTTGGCGCCCTAGGCGCCCTAAAAAAAGTGGGCACCGCAGGCGCCACGGCGCCCCGGCACAATCTAGTTATAAATAATATAATAGTCCAAGTCACTCACTGGATGTGGAACGCTGAGGGACGATGCACAACAGTCTATAGCAGTTGAAAAATCGTGTGGTGATTAGCGCTGTAAAAAATATTTAAAATGACGTCATTGTTTGGTGTGCATCGGTGCGCAAAATACAACACCTATTAGTAAATACTTTGCGTACATTTCAGAAAGTTTAATATTTCGTATTTATCGTTGGGCTTCTAAAAAAGGTTGGCGCCGTAGGCGCCCTGAAAAAAGTGGGCGCCGCAGGCTCCACGGCGCCCCGGCACAATCTAGTTATTAAGAAAACGCTTTCATGTCATGGTCGCTCGCGTGTTGGCGCTGGTATTCTGCCGTAACACACACAAAAAAATTAACTCCGGGTAATAAGCTAATATATCGAATAAATGAATTTAAGGTTAGCCGGTTCTGATTAAACGGATGAACAGTTGGTGCACATATGCCTTTTGTTGTTAGCAAACATGTATGTTTATTTTATAGCATGTCGATCACTTCATCAAACAAATAACGACAACGCTGTTGTGTAAAAAACAACAACTCCAAAATCACGTACATGTACATTCTCATTTATTAACGCACATCATGTGCATAAAGAAATTTCAAGCCTGGGTTAATATTTTGCCGCCATATTGGTTGCCGTTTATCTCGATCCTCGGCTATCTCAACCCTTTTCGGCAAACCCATAGGCCGTCAACATAACCAGGTTCGACTGTATCAACAAATTTCAGACATGAAAATAACGTGAAATTTAGTACACTTACCCAAAATTTCATGGGGATGGTTCTTAAACAGGTTTAGTTTAAAATCCCCCCCTCCCCCTTAAAACTTCTATGGGCTATATAAAAATTGAATATCACTAATTCTCCTATTTCCAGAGTAGGCAGAAGCATGAAATGTTAGTAAATTGTTGAGTACACGTCCGTAATGGTAACAGGCGAAAATAACTCTCCTTTCTGGGGGGCCCAAATGTAGTATTTTCCTAAAATAAGCTATATTAAAAATGAAAATAACTAATTCTCCAATTTCCCGTGTTGGTAGAAGCATGAAACTTTGAGAATTTGAGGAATACACATCCGAAATGGTAGGAGGTGTAAAAAATTAAATTATCACTCCCCGGGCAGCTGGGACACAAATGTATTTTTTTCTTATACTTATATAAAAACGGACTCATCACGTATTCTCCATTTATCCATGCAGGCAGAAGCATGAAACTTTAGGAAGTTGATAAGGGGGCTCTCACGACGATAATTAACGAAGAAGAATTTTAAAACTCTTGCTCATGTGGGGCCGGGGGACCCATAAACGTTTTTTTCCCTTATATGGGCTTTAAAAAAAATAAAAATCACTAATTCTCATATTTCCAAGTAGGTAGAAGCATGACATTTGAGTAAACTTCTGCGATGGTAACAGGTGAAAAAATATTTAAATTAGTACTTACTTGGAGCCGGGGGTCAAAATGTAGTTCACTAATTCTACTACTTCCCGTGTAGGTAGAAGAATGAAAATTCGGAAATTTATTGAGTACACTATCAAAATAGTGCAGTCATAACCGGTGCTCCAGTATCTTGAGATATCCGACCCTGTCCTTTTGAGTAGGCAAATGACAGTGGGCGATTTCTAAACCTTTACGACGAAGTTGAACAGTTATCAATATTATAAGGGGCCTTCCATAAAGTACGTCACGCAATTTTTGACCATTTTTAACTCGTCTCCCCCCTGTCACAAGCTGTCACAAATCTCGGACCCCCCCCCTCCGGGGGCGGATTAAGACTGCACGTGGCCCCGGGCTACAATCAAACGGGGGCCCTATCCACCCAGCGTCCCTTAAAATAAAATGATTGTTAACAGCTAATATATGACTGTAACTAAATATTAATAATGAAAAAAAAAAATGAACACGAAGAAATAACTGTTTGAAGTGTTTGCGATATGTTACAATTGAGTATGAAAAGAAAAAAGTAACTTTCCACTGCTGAGAATCGAACCCGACACCGGTTGCATCACGCGCCTGCGCTCTCTTTAAACGGCCAGCGGAGCTTATGAAACAAGAAAAATTTTAAAAATATAAACTATATTTTATACTATGTTCTCTAAGTGAGCCAATTAAATCAAGTTTTTTCGATTATTAAGACTGAATCAGTGGCGTCGCTAGGGTGTGCGGTGGCGGCGGGCCGCCACGGGTGACACCATCAGGGGGGTGACACCAGACCGTACAATTCTATATATTCCCATTATTTGGCACTGGAAAACTCGGAGGAGTACTATGGGTTAAATCAAAAGGGGTGACACCATGAGCTACCGCCCCGGGTGACACCAACCCCAGTGACGCCTCTGGACTGAATATATATATATTTATAAATTTATTTAATTTATTATATTTTCAAGGGTTCGTGCAAACATTTGTACACTTTTATTATAAAATATAACAAGTTTGGGGGCCCCCAAACCGTCAGGGGCCCCTGGCTTTAACCCGCTCAGCCCCCCC
>MUZC01002933.1:532847-550850 GCA_002072015.1 Radix auricularia
GAGAGGGGACCCTGATCTTCATCTATCACCAACCGTAACTCTCCCCTAACAGAGTGACCTCCCCATTAGCACGTCGGCAAATTGTCTCCACTTTCGTCTCCACAGCTAAATTCTTGAGAGCCTTTCTCCTATCTGAGCTTAGTTGTTTTTGTTTTTTGTGTTGTTTTTTTTTGTGTGTGTATGTGTTTTTGTGTGTATGTGTTTTTGTGTGTATGTGTTTTTGTGTGCGTCTCTTTGCATCTTTCTCATTTCAATCTGTCTTTCTCGGTTCCTTAAACCAGAGGTTCTTTAACTAGCTAAAGTGACACTCGGCAACAGTTCGTTGATTAATTCTGGTTCATGAGTAGACCATTTAATATAGAAATATATAATAGTACCCCGTTTTTCATCACTTAGGCGGTTAAAAAAAAATAATTGGTTCTTTTTACAGACTTTCTTTGATTGGTTAGAGTGGATGTACGGGAAAAAGACTTGAGAATCTTTGCTTTTAAAACCTGCAACCTTGTTGCTGACATCGATCAGAAAGATTGAACTTGTATGTGGGCCAATGTGAGAAGTAAAGTCGTAACACACAGGCCAAAAGAGATGTACAGTCGCATTACATAGGGCAATATGAGATGTTAAGTCTCGACATATTGGGAAATGTGAGATGTCCAGTCTCAACATATGGGGCAAATTGAGATGTCCAATCTCAACATATGGGTCACAATGAGATGTCAAATGTCAAGTCTCAATATATGGGGTTAATTGAGATGTCCAGTCTCAACATGTGGGGCAATTGAGATGTCCAATGTCCAGTCTCAACATATGGGGCAATTGAGATGTCCAATGTCCAGTCTCAATATATGGGGTAAATTGAGATGTCCAGTCTCAACATGTGGGGCAATTGAGATGTCCAATGTCCAGTCTCAACATGTGGGGCAATTGAGATGTCCAATGTCCAGTCTCAACATATGGGGCAATTGAGATGTCCAATGTCCAGTCTCAATATATGGGGTAAATTGAGATGTCCAGTCTCAACATATGGGGCAATTGAGATGTCCAATGTCCAGTCTCAACATATGGTGCAATTGAGATGTCCAATGTCCAGTCTCAACATATGGGGCAATTGAGATGTCCAATGTCCAGTCTCAATATATGGGGTAAATTGAGATGTCCAGTCTCAACACAGGGAGCAATTGAGATGTCCAATGTCCAGTCTCAATATATGGGGTAAATTGAGATGTCCAGTCTCAACATAAGGGTCAAGGTACGATGTCCAGCCTCAACATATGGGTCAACGTACGATGTCCAGCCTCAACATATGGGTTAACATACGACATGAAAATATACTATGATGCTGCCTTCTTTGTCTTGACTTCAACTTATCGGCTTAGTGAGAAATCTAAAGCAGTAGGTATTGAATCTGGTCTGGTTTACGAACAAGTGCGAGGGGGTGTGTAACGCAGCAACGAGACAGAACACAATAGAGTTGATGAGAGGAATGTGAATAGAGTTGATGAGAGGAATGTAAGTAAAATTAGCTGACCCGCAAAGGTCTAAGATTCTCTGACAATGTTTCATCTTATTTTCCTTGGTTCGTGTGAGAATTTTAAAAAAACCCGTAAAAAGCCAAGTTTTTCACTATAAATCCTTTGTATTCGAGACATCCCTATAAGGATGTTCATTATAATACGCAGGGCAAAACAATCCGAAAATACAAAATTCTAGTTATGTCTCGTAAAACGTGTATAATATATTGAGCACCGATCGTGAATATATTTTTAAAAAGCACTGTCAATGTAATGCGCATCTTATTACGCGCCATGAAAGGCTGTTGAACATAATACACACAACACTCTATCTCAAAAAATTAACATGATATAAAAAGATTAATAAAATAATTTTAAAATTCAATAATTCAATTACTGCCAATTCGATCGATTTGAAATTTTGATACATCATTTTTATAATTGGCATAAGTCTGCTTGCAAAATTTCAGCTCGCTAGCTTACGAGTAAGTGGGTTAAAAATCGATCCAAAGTTTTTTCGGCAAGGTCGGTCGGTCGGTCGGTCGCACGGCTCAGACACCACAAGTTAATATAAAGGATTTTAAAAAAAAACCCCAACAACATCGTGTGCAAATGTGAGTATCATTTGTTGTTCTTTTTTTACTGTGCAAAATAATTTAGTCCACAAACACAATTATGTTATCTTTATCTAGGCTTGCCGCGTGGTAATTATTAAGCAAAGAAAATAAAAATCGCCAACAGAAACGAAGAGTTAGTGGAGAATGGTGGGAAATGTTGAGATCGAAGGTATGTGACACTCAAGAAAAAGTGAAGGTCCCCGGTAACCAACTAAAAACGTGACGTATTATTTATCATGGAATCCCCATGTCAATGAAGTTATTAACAGGCTTGTCCATGACATATTTTTCTGTCCGATCCCATCCCATCCCATGGCAATTTATGCCTGTCCCATCCCATCCCATCCCACGGGGTTACTATTATAATATTAATAATTTATATGAAATACATTTAAAATAAAAGTTTTAAATTTTTGAAAGTTTAGGTTTAGTGTCTACTTAATAGGACTACATATACACAAAGGCATGCAAAACGACAAAATTTATTAACTTTATGACAATTCAGTATCATTCTGACAGCTCCAGCTCGAAGTCACTTCATGCACTGACACTCTCATTTTATTATTTCAAATACATGGGAAATACAAATATGTGCTGTCCCATCCCATTCCAGCCCATGGGACGTTTCCCACGGGAATAACATTCCTATGGACAAGCCTGGTTATTAACAAATCAAACAAAAACCTTAGGTTTTATAAAAAAGAAACTTTTACAAATGTAATAAAGATATGCTATAGAGGACAGAAGAACCAAGAGTAAAGCAGTAATTATACATAAAGCGGTTAATTCTAATTTAGAAATAAAACACACAGATAACTTTATGAAACCCTCAGATAGACATAAAGATAAAAACACCTTTCTTATTCCATATGCAAGAATAAACACATTCAAGTTTTCTTTCCCGCCCGAAATTCGGGCGTGGATGGGTTGCCTGAAGAAACCAAAAAGGCCAACACTTTATCATCATTTCAAACTCTAATACGAATGCAGGACTAAAAACAAACCATAGATAAACGTTGGACGCAACATTCTTCTGTATAGAAGGAGCATAATTTCAGCTCAAGTGGACACGAGAAATTGAGACACGCTTGAGATTAAGACGCAAGCTATATGGCAGGCATTCCAGGCAGAACAAATGTCTCTAGTTTCTATCGATTGTGAAAATGATGTTGATTATGATTATGAAAATATTATCATCAGTGTAAACACGTTTTTTAAAGTAAAAAAAAACAACAACAACAACCAAACAACAAAAACGCAAAGGCAAAAATAACAACGCATAACAATATTTAAAGAATTAAAGATTTTTTGTATCCTGTCCGTGAAATTCTCATCGGAAGGCCAAGTCTTACAATTATACCCTATAAAATCAGACTGCTGAGGACTTTAATTAATGATTTCTTTCCCAGGTAAGGCTCTCAAGTTGAACAACAGGCAACCTGAAATATACCGCTACCTGAAATGTCTAATGGTCTTTTATAGTTAGCAACAATGTTCCCTCTACAGTTCGTTAGTGCGTGTTCACAAAAAAAAAAAAACCATGTGCAAAGTTGTACATCATCCATTTTTGGTTCTACACCGACCGCAAACATAGATGTTGTAATATCTTATCGAAATTTGCTTCGCGGCAATTCTAGCCGATGTGCGTCGTCTGTTAGATACTTGAGAGGCCGTTCAGCTTAAATAGAAAATTTGGTAGCATTACTCACGTTTGTAGAAATGGGATTGGAGCTTGTTAATGATGATGTTCAAAGGTTCAGATGCCACCAAATATGGCACATACGGATGATTTTGTGCTTAAATTCCTTTATTTATTTTTTGTTTTTACAAAAGATGACACAATTTACATTTTATTAAAATTATTTTGTAACTTAATTAAACTAATGACATTAAATATGATTGATATTTCAAAATATTTTCTATTTGTATAGTGATATTATCTATTTCAAAACATTTATAATATTGACACGCTAAATTTTAAATAGCGTATTTGACCTTACATATTTTGTTACATTTTAAGGGACATTAAAATTTGAAAAGATGTATATTAAACTAGCCAATCTGCCCCGATAACTCGGATTTTTAAATTGAAAAGAACCACACACACACACATACACACACACAAAAACAACAACAACAAAAAAAAATTTGTAATATCGAACGACCTGTTAGGAAAGAAGCCCTCGGCATTTATCGATTAGCTTAGAAAACCCGATAGAGGCTTTTCACTGCGCTTATCCTCAGATAGCAACTAAAAAATAGCAACACATTTTCTAGTTGTTGAAAATATTTGGAAAATTCATGTCATAATTAGTTATGACATTGACTACGATTTTTTTTAAAAATCGTCATGGGGGGGGGGGGTGGCAGACGGTGGTCCATGGGGGCTGATTAAGAAAAACTCTCCCTGGATATGCAGCTGTCAACGGTTGGTTTGGATTGAGGAGACTGTTTTCAGATTCAGTTTTCAACAATCAAGAAAATGAGTTTCTCCCCAAACAGCACCGACCTCGCAGATTTAATAACACATTATTACATCATTATATACTTTTTAAACAAAAATCCCAAAATCCCTTAATGGATTTATGCACATCAGACCAAGCTTGGGACTTTTTTTAAACTGAGTTTTTAAAATTATTTTTTTCCATTTTATATTTTTAGTAAAACCCAATACAAACTATCGCCAAATTTATACTTGCTGTTTGAAAACGGTAATTTTCATGTTGTTAAATTCACCCAAAATAGGAATATGATTTTGATTATTCTTAGTCCGTGGGAAAACATGAAAGTTAATGTTATTACGATTGTCCATAAACTTTACTAACCTATATGGAAAAACCCTGACAGATTCTAAACGAATGGTAACTTACGTTTTCTCTATGATAAGAGATCTTTGTAATCATTCATATAAATATTAACACTGATATCAAAAAAGTATTTTATTTTAAAAAAGGATTTAAATTATAATCATCATAATTAGGATGTATGGCATCTGTCCGTCTACGAAAGACTATAGATTTATCTTTATTTTTGCTGCTCTTGGCGTGGCTGATGAGACCAATCCTTGAGTGGCAGTCTCTTCTGCCTTTTACACACGCGAATGTAGTGGGGCAGTGTTGTCTGGCCTTTCTCCTCGCTCTTTTTCCAACTGCTTCTTCTTTAGTTTGCTCCTCTGCTCTTAGTGATCCTTCTTTCACTACAGCCCGCCAGGTTTTCCCAGTTGTGTATGTCATTTTGGATACTTTCATGTATCTCCTGCATATGTCCGTGTATCTGAGTCATGGCCGACAAATCGACCTTTTCCCTGTCGACAGCTCGCTGTATAGCACATATTTGGGTATGCGACCAGTTTGCATTCTCTTGACGTGTCCAAGCCAACGGAGGCGTCTTTGGCTTAGTATGGCTGGAATACTGCTTATGCTTGCTTGAGCCTGGACCTCTGTGTTGGGGGCTTTCTCTTGCCATTTGATAATAATAATAATAATAATACTAATGATAATAATAATAGTAATAATAATAATAATAATAATAATAATAATAATAATAATAATGATAATAATAATAACAACAACAACAACAATAATAATAATAATAATAATAATAATAATAATAATAATAATAATAATAACAATTCCCGTTTAAATTTTAGGGTGGGAGAAGGAACTCATTCATTTAATCAGATATTATTTTAAATTTGCTGTGTATGGGGGAAAAAGTTGAGATTTTCACTACCATAATAAAAAAAATTGGTTAAACTCTATTTTTTTTCAAAAGAACACTCTTTATAAGACTGTAAAATCTAGTGGTACATAAAAACACCGCTTTATGTACGCTCCTGAATCATGTGATAATTCTAACTTAACTTTAAAAACAACTTTAAAGAAAAATATCATTTTAAATGTGTGCACTAAAAAAGACATGTCAGATAAATAAACTTAACAGCACGCATTCTATTAATGGCTGCCCACACTGCCCCACACCTTCCCAGGATTATTCGCCCTTATAAAATTCGCCTGTTATTATAGCTATTGATTCTTCCTTTCACACACGAACCTACTATAAACAGTAGGCAAAGACCTAGAAACCTTCATGCTCTCCAAACTTTGTGACATTTTAATGTTTAAGTGTAAATTCTTAACTCATACTGTGGAGAAAAGTTGCGCGTCCCTGTAGATCTATAAGGTGCGCGCTTAAAGAAATTCGCACCGAATAATTCCTTCAATATTAATTTATTTTATGGGTTGTAGAAATGTGCTTCTTAATTTTGAACATCCTCCTAAAGTCGAACTGAGATAAAAGAGATCGAATTTATCCAAACCAAAAGACCATGCAATATTTTAAGGCCAGATTGACATTAGAGTGCGACCTTTACTAAATCTTCAAGGAATTTAACATTTCTGATGTCTATTTCAGTTGGATTGTTTGCTTCTTTGTCCTAAGACAATTATTTAAAAAAAAATTTAGATCACAGCGATTTTTATTTAACCTTGAGTGATAACTATTTTGAATCTTTTTCTTGATATCCCACCGAGCCAAAATGCTATTAAACGCATTACCCTCCGTCCCACCTCTCCTTCCCCCGCCCCCCACCAAAATTTCATAATTTATGATCTTTGAATATATATTTTTTTTAATCTCCAGGAATCGAAAAGTGAGCGTGGGATTGCTATTATTTTATCTTATTTTATCTTATCTTATCTGCTACAGACACCCCTTCTATACAGAAGATTATTGCGTCCTACGCGTATCTAAAGTTTGTGTTTTGACCTGAATTTTTACTAGAGTATTAAATATTGATAAAGTGTTGGTTTTTCTGATTTCTTCAGGCAACCCATTCCACGTCCGAATTACGAAAGAGAAGAACGAGAAATTGTATGTGTTTGTTCTTGCATACGGTATAAAAAAGTTTTAAAAAATTCTTATGTCTATCTGATGGTTGTATAAAGTTATCTCTGTGTTGTATTTCTAAGTTAGAATTAATTGATTCATTTATAATTACTACTTTACTCTTGTTTCTTCTATCCTCTAGTGTTTCAAGGTTTAATGATTTAACTAATATTTTAAAATCCTTTTCGTGCTTTCCATTTATATCTTCAATGCTTTAAAAAAAAAACATGATTAATTTTTTAAAAAAATAAATAATTTAAGATTACGATTTTCCAGGAGTAATTGAACGAATAAAATAAATGTTTACTCAAGAATCTAGAAAAAATACAGTTATATCAAAATAAAAGCGTGCGTCTTGAAGCATACAATGATTAGGAGCTGTCATTATTGACTTGCATCAATGTTGTTCTCCATTTGAACGCAATCCTTACACGACTTGCATAGATCTTGAAGTTCACGCATGACCAGAGCTGCTCAGTTATATTATTGTAAGATTTTTCAAATCATTTTTTTTTCATTAGGGGTTTTGGTTTTATGCTTGTTAATTACATTAAAAAAAGGATATGAAACTAAAAAATATATATTAAATAATAATAATAATAATAATAAAATGATAATTTATATAGCGCTGTATCCTAGCAAGGAGCCGGGCTCACAGCGCTTTGCATGGAGATAACAACACATATATTACATTAATATACATTCATATCATACTAATTACATAAATGACAATACGTTATACATCAGCTACGTTAATCATTAAAAGAAATGTTGTTTCAGTAATTTTGAAAATAAATTTTGAATAGATGTGTCTTGAGTGCAGTCTTGAAGGACATAGTAGTTGAAATACTACGGATGTATAATGGTAGAGAATTCCATTGTTTGGCTGCACAAAAAGAAAATGAACTTTCGCCAAATGTTTTAGTGCGTGTCTTAGGAACACAGAGAATGCGCGTGTCTGCAGAAGATAAATAAAATAAATACATATATAATAAATCTTTATATAAATATAACGATGGTCCATGGAAATAGACTCGTATGCTGAGCCGGGATAGCGCCGAGGTTGTAGCGAGTCGAAGTAGGAAAACCCACCCCTCCTTTGTAAGGTAAATTTAGTGGAAGGCACCTTCAACCGAATTCCTGGGTGCTGGATGGCACCCTCAGAGGTTATCACCCCTGGGTGTCCCTTAGCTATTATTTCCTTGGGGGAGGGGGCGGCAAATATCCTAGGAGAATTTCCAGGGTTGACCTATTAGAGCATTAGGCTCAGGGCTTTAGGTGCCGTTCCTCATATAGGATATGTAAATAGGGCAGCGATGACGAACCTTTATGGGGCCGCGTGCCCAAAATTCAATTAAAAACCTACTTTTAGATAGCAAAGCGCCAACACAAAGTACAACACAGTAGTTTGATTGAGAAAGTAATATTTTAGTTGCGTGCCTAGGTTGGGCAGTGATGATCCCCCGCATTGCGGCGGTCCTAACTATTGAGACTCGTAAGCTTTGCCGGGGTGGCGCCGAAATGATAGCGAGTCGAAGTAGAGAAAATTCCCTCGGGAGGTCAACTTAGTGGGAGGCGTTTTCGACATAGTGTCCTGGACGCCCAGGTGGCCGCTTCTAAAAGCGACCGCTCCGGGGGGGGGGGGCTTCTCAGCTTTAACATCCCTTAGGGGGCTAGAGAGCTGAGGGGGTTTTCTGGGAAGACCCATGAAGAGCGCAGGCTTGGGACTGCTGACTTTCTTCCACATGTAGGATTTTCAGTTGCGTGCCGGCTGCTGATGCTCTGCGTGCCGTCTGTGGCGAGCGTGGCATAGTTTTGCCATCACTGATATAGGGTAAATATAATACACATACTCCCGATGCTTAATATTGCATTTTTAGATGTCGCGAACCAGAAACTGTCTTTCAAATGAGGCAAATTGTCGAAATATGCCGGCCATAGCTGCATAATTATTTTTTGCAATTGACGCTTGAACACATCCACTGTTGTCTGCAAACATTAAACGTAACTGTGGCGTTATGATGGTTCCCATATTTGTTAGTTCCCAAAGAAAATTCTGCAGGTTTGACACCAAAGCCGGGAGATTTGTTTCATAAAGTTATAAATAAGATTGAAACTAAGCGAGACGACCGAACTCATGGCCACGTGATAGCATGATCGGACCAAGACTGTGTAAGGGTCTTGGATTATATTTAAGCTGATTCAGTGTCACGTGACCGTTTCCAATCAGCAGCCAGAGCTGATCGATATCATCCGTTGCTAATAGTTACTTAATTGCTCGGTGTTGCATGACCCGAAAGCATAGCATACACGTTCAACCTATACACACGAACACACATCTATTTGTCTGTCCGCCTTTTCATCCATCCGTCCTTTCACTTGTCTGTCTGTCGGTCCGTCTGCCTGCCCTGTTGCCTGTCTGTCTGACTGTATGTCTGTCCATCTGTTTGGCCTCCTGTCTGGTTGCCTGTCTGAATGTCTGTCTAAGTATCGATCAGTCTGACAAGACGCACAGAACTGAGGATGTTGTCTTATCTTATCTTATCTATTACAGACGATATTCTTTCATAAGATTATTGCGTCCTACTCTTATATTTGGTCTGTGTTTAGTCTTGCATTTTTATTAGAGTTTTAAATGTCGATAAAGTTTTTCTTTTCCTGGTTTCTTCGGGCAACCCATTCCTCGGGTGAGACGAGAATTTGTATCTATTTGTTCTTGCATACGGCATGTTTATATCATACCAAGCCCTAATCGACTTGGAGACTTAACCTCCCTTGCAGCGTGGTCAGATACAGAGTCACTCTATTCAGCATAAAGAAAATGAAGGAATTTAAGCCATCCATTTAACTTTGTTTGTCAAGGTCACAAGACGTGGCATGAGGTGAGCTACTTCTTAGCGTAGGATGTAAGCGCCCCCCCCCCTCAAACCACCCACACAATGTGCTGAAAACCTAACGGAAGGAATGAGTAGGAGAAAAACAGGATTGTGGGATAAAAAATAACTGAAAGAGACTAGGGTCAATAGCCGCAGTAGGAGACTGGAGATGAGTGTGTGGAGAGGAGAGCCGGGTGTGAGTGTGTGGGTGTGTGTGACACACTCAAACTAGAACATTGCGTTTAATAAGTCTTTTATTAACTCTTTTCTGATGAACTCAAAAGGCCATAGACTAATATAGATCTATAGGGATGTTCATAATATGGCGGAAATCTATTAATAGAAATATTTTATATAAATGTATCTTTTGTAAGGACAAATTCATAAAAAAAAATAATAAAAGATACGAGTCAATACGTGAATGGAGGCATATTGAGAATGATTGATCTCATCAGCTAATTTTTATTTCTTCGTTAATTTAAGACATCTTATGGGACTTGCAAAATAAATAACAATTTCGTAATTTTACTAAGCTAACAATTTTGAGAACATAGTGATTTGACTGTATTTATGCCTCAAAACTTTGCTTCGCTAAAATGTAATCTAAAAAAAGAGCATTACGAAATGAGCTTTGACGTTTTCCGGTTTTAGAAATGAAGTACCCTATAGAATTAAACATATTCAATAAAAGAATAAGAAAATTCAGTTTTTGTGTTAATTTTTTGTTTAAATAAAAAAAAGCCTTCAACACATAATTTAAGCTGAGGCAGACAGAACTGAGGTCAAGGCTGTTCATTAACTTGATATGTGATCCTAATTCAAACCCATCACTTTCGCCGTCCGGGGAATGGGGAATTCCCAGAGAATCGCACAGCTTTGCCCTGATAACGCGCGCACACACACACAACTCAAAAAATGGCAAACACAAAGATCAAAGAAGAATTGTCAATTAATGACCTTGGAAATGATTTAATGAAGACAGTGAATGAAGCTTCCGTTCGATAAACATTTAAAAAAAACAGCTCTGACTATTATTAAGAAGATTTAATATGGAGTGTATTAGATCGCGTGCAATTTTGAATTTTGTCCCTACATCTCCCATTCTTAGGGCATGAACTCAGTTGTGTGTGTATGTGCATGATTGTGTGGTTGTGTCTGTGTGTATGCATGTGTGTGTATCTGTCTATGTGTGTGCGTGTATCTATCTGTGTGTGTGTGCGATTGTGTGTGTGTGTGCGCGCGCGTGTCTGTGTGTGCGTCTGTCTGTGTGTGTGCGCGCGTGTGTTCATCTTTCAGTGTGTGTGCGCGTGTGTGTTTTATGTGTCTGTGTGTGCGTGTGTGTCTGACTATCTGTGTGTGTGTATCTGTCTCTGTGTGTGCGTGTGTGTGCGTGTTGAAGAGATGAGAGTGAGATCGACTGGTTGAGAAACACACTGAGTCACCAGACGTACACAGAAATGAAATAAAATACTGTTGTAATGGATGTTTTTTTTTTTCTCGCAATGAAACTACAGAAACTAAAATTAACCTTTTTCACTTCAGAGCTCTTGAATAATAATATTGTCATTTCATGCGCCTGGCAAAATTATGACCAATAAGGCAACTGAAGACGAAGTACATTAAAAAATCTCATCACAAACAAATAGCATTAGCTTTAAATGGTAACTCCAAATCGATTACATTAAATCGTTATTACAAACCATACGATTGACGTCATGGTACCAACCTATATAAAGTTTTGCTTCAACTGTCAAAATTATATAGGTTACTATCTAACTATCTCTGCATAATATGACATTTTTAATTCTTTTTTTTTTATAACATTCGCAATTTAATTAACATTATTATTTTAAAAACTATTATATTTCCCTTTTTCTTACTTTGAATGAGTTACAAGGCGACTGAAAATATTCAAATAAAAACATATTATTCAATCAAAATTAGAAGAAACCAATAGGATAATAACGTATTTGGTTAAATTTTAGAAACAGCTAAAAGGGCAGAGGATTGAAAAGAGCTATTTAGAAGTTGAAGTTATATCTGGAGAACTTGATCGTCACCGGAAGGAAGTTAACAATGGCCAGCCAAAGGGCAAAAGAAATGGAGGTCCATCGGCCGAGGCGCCAATCAGCATACAGACTCCAGATAGCCCGAAATAGACGGTATCTCTGGCTTTCGACCGGCTGGGGAAATTGTGAGGGAACAATTGCGCTGCGTAGGGAAACTTACATACGTAACGGCATCGGCTCGTAAACAGCGGCTTGATTTAAGAAACATTACATCAACGGGGTTGGAGGATAAGCTCTTAGGAAAACGTGAAACTCTCCAACCAAACCTCTTTAGGCAGAACTTCTCCGTGTGTATATAAAATATTCATTAAACATTTTTATATCGCACATTATATATATATATATATANATATATGTATATTAGGGCTGTTATCGATAAATTTTAATTTAATCGTTAACTTTTGAAAAATTACCGAATAATTAATCGATAATTTTGATTAAAGCTAAAAATAAGATGTATGACGTCATAAAACTGAAAATTTCAAGAGAAGTAACAAAATCAGGCAATTAAATTTTAAAAAAAAAATTTAAATATAAGTAGTTCAATATAAAGTCAATTAATTTAAATTTTGTTATTGTTATTAAAGTAAAAACAATTTTTAATTTTTTAATATCGTTTTCCTTATAAAAAGAGCTTATTTTAAAGTTTACACTTTCAAAATCTTTTTTTTTTATGAAGAAGTTTGTGCGTAAAAAAAAGCAAAATATTATTAATAATCAATAATTAAAAATCTAAAAAAGTTGTTTCAAACGTTCTCTTTCATTTAATCGATATTTTATCGATTAAAATAACATTAATCGATATTGTTTTACCTATTAATCGAAAAATTATCAGTTAATTTAATATATATACATATATTAGGTCTGTTATCGATTAATTTTAATTTAATGGTTCACTTTGTAAAAATTACCGATTAATTAATGAATAATTTTTATTAAAGCAAAAAATAAAGATGTATAATGTCATAAAACTGAAAATTTTAAGGAAAGTACATAAACAGGCAATTAACATTTTTCGTTTTTTTGAGCTTCTTTCCCCTGTCTTAAAGACATTTTAAAAAATAACAATACTCTCTAAATTTTGCTTTTAAAAGCCACAAAAAAATGAAAACAAAGTCATGCATACGATGGAAAAAACTTAATATTGACAATGGAAAATATTGCTAAGTCTCGTTTCTCAAGTGTTATTTCAAGACATGTGACATAAATTTCCAATGAGTTGTACAAAAATTATATTTTAAAACATATGACGATGACAATTATTATTTTTTAAAAATATTTTTTTTTTAAAAGATCAGGATTTGTAATTAACATATAACAAGTTTTAGTTTAACTTAATGTTTACCTATAAAAATGTTTTTATTTGAAAATCAGTATACATTTTCAAACATAGTTAGCAATAAAATAATGCATTAAAGTTTGGACACTTGGATAAAAATTTTAAAATAATTTTAAAAATATAAAAGTAATGCAGCTGTATAGAAATTGTTTGAGGATTAACAAAAACACAAAGATCATCTTTTATCCCAGGTGTTTATTGTTATGATAATACGCGGGAGAAGTGTGTGCGTTAAAAAAACAAAATAAAAACTATTAGTAATAATTAATTATTTAATAAATAAAAAATTAATATTTTCTTTAATTTTAATCGATATTTTAAAATTTTAATACATACAATTTTTTTACCGATTAATCGAGAAATTAATCGTTACTTTTCGCACCCCTAGTATATATATATATATATATATACTAGAGGCAAGTACCCGGCTTTGCACGGGTTTTAAATGACGTTTTCTGTAGAAGCGTACATACTGTTTATTTACATGAAATAAAAGGAAACATTTATCTTAAAGCAGGTCAAATACAATTGCCTATCCGAAAAGCAAAGTGTCTGCAATTCTATACCAGCAATCCGAAAACAAATTTCCAAACTCTTATGCTTCTACCGTCACCGAAAATTAGAGAATACGGGATGAGTCTGTTTTTATATCAGAACAAATACATTTGGGCCCCGGCCCCCAGGGGAGTGATTTCTTTTTACTCCTCTTACCATTGCGGATATATATTGCTCAATTTCACAAAGTATCATGCTTCTACCTAAACGGGAAATAGGAGAATTAATAATTTTCTCTTTTTATATCGCTCATATAAAAAAGAAAACTACATTCGGCCCCGGTCCCTTAGAGAGATAATTTAAATATGTTTTCACCTGTTACCATTGGAGATGTGAAATACAGCTCATTTAAGGAAAAAAATACATTTGGGCACACCAGCCCCACCATGAGTGAGAATTTTAAAACACTTTTTATCAATTTTTGTTGGGAGAGAGTGTTTAAAAACTTCCAAAAGTTTCATGTCTTTACGTATACGGTAAATTTGAGAATTAAAGATAATACGGTTTTTAATATAAGAAAAAACTACATTTGGGCCCTTAGCCCCCAAGAATGGGGATTCTAAAATTCTTTTTGCAAATTAGCGTTAGGAGAGTGTACTTAACAATTTCCCAAAGATTCATTTTTCTACCTACACGGGAAATTGTCGAATGGGGGATTTTCAGTATTTATATAGCGTCTATAAGTACAAAAAAGAAACTACATTTGGGCCCCCGGCTCCTCATGAGTGGGAAGTTTAAAATTATTTCTCGCAAAATATCGCCAGGGTAGCGTACTTAACAACTTGCCAAAGTTTCATACTTCTACCTATCCGTAAAATAAGATAATTAGTGATTTTCAGTTTTTATATATATTTCATATAAGGGAAAAAACTACATTTGGGCCCCTGGCTCCCAGTTAGTGATAATTTAAATATTTTTTTCACCTGTTACCACTGCGGAAGTGTACTAAACAATTTCCTAAAATTTCATGCTTCTGCCTCCTCGAGAAATAGAAAAATTGTTGATTTTCATTTTTTATATAGCTCAAATTAGGAAAAAAAGTTGTTGGCCCTCCCGGCGCCCATGAGTGTAAATTTATGGAACGAAACCTATTTAAGAACCTTCCCCATAGGATTGTGTGCACGTTTACCAAATTTCACTTGACTGGGTTGTCTGGATCTTGAGTTATTAGGGAACAGACAGACAGACAGACAGACAACAAATGCGTCTTATATATATAGATAAAGATTGTGCCAAAGCATTCTCAAAAGAAAAAAATATGAGAAATGAGTTTGGGCTACCTTAATATTAACTTTTGCAACCAATAACATCTTACAATCATGAAAATTGTATACTTAAGAAAAAAATTTTTATTAGGGCTGCGGATATTATCGATCAATTTCTTGATTAATCGGTAAAAAATTTTATCGATTAAAATTATTTTAATCGATAAAATAGGGATTAAAATTAAGGAAAATTTTGTAAATAACGTCATCAATTTTTAAAATAGATAATTAATTATTAATAATTAACAAAAGTTTGCTTTTTTACGAACAAACTTCTCGATTAAAAAAAAAAAATTAAAGTGTAAACTTTGAAATAAGCTTTTTAGAAGGAAAATGATATTAACAAATAAAAAATTGTTTTTATTTAATTAACAATAATGAAATTAAAATTCAGTGCCATTATATTGAACTACTTATATTTAAGTACAAAAATGTCAATTGCCTGTTTTTGTTACTTCCCTGAAATTTTCACTTTAATGACGTCATACATCTTATTTTTAGCTTTAATAAAAATTATCGAATTAATTATTCGTTAATTTTTCAAAAGTTAACGATTAATTTTAAATTAATCGATAACAGCCCTACTATTTATTTTACCAAGGTTTACAATAATCTAAATGCCTACTCACTGACACCCAAATTATGGATTTCTCTACTTTTAAATGATGGATCTGATTTTTGACATCCCATCCAAATTTTTATTGAAATTAGTTGATCAAAATTTAGAAATTCGAAGAATCAATTGGTTACTGTTTAAAATTTAGAATGCGTCACTCTCCACCACCCCCCTCCCGCAAAAAAAAAAAAAAAAAAAATAATAAAAATAAAAAAATAAAAAATAAACAACAAACAAACAAACAAAACAAACAAAAAACATTAAAATTATAACGACCGTGTACATTTTTATTTTTAAAAAGGTATAGTACAGCCTCAACAATTTAATAAACTAAAAGTGAAAATTAAAAGGGAGGCAACACTAACGTGATTACAGCCGACAGTCAGAACTGACACGCATCTTCGATTATTTTGTAGTATCGATCGTTAGAGATCTTAGTCCATCTTAAGTAGCGATTTATTTGGAAAGGATTAATTTCTAAGAAAAGAACACATTTCTGATCAGAATCATGCGCCGCTTCGCAAAAATTCAATTAGCTTATATCTTTTCTTTTTTATTTTAAATTTCTAGGTTGTCAATTAAATGTAATTTCCTGGAACACCAAAGGGAGAAGAACCCAGTCAGATCTCGTCATCAATCAAACCTTGAAATGGAGCAAAACTTTAAAAATGTAAAGCCTAAAAGAAATATTTGTTACAGTGTGAAAAGAATTTTTTTCATGATTAATTAGTTGGCAGAGATTTTTATTTTAAAAAAAGCGTAACANCCCCCGCTAAAAACTTATTTTGTTTCCTTAAATCTAAATCAAAATACGCACGACTTTGATGTCACGTGGTATTTATTTTTATCCTTTCATTTGAATATTGCAAGGGGCGTTGATCTAATTTCGGTTTAGATGTGATTGTGAACACGATGTAATGTAACACATTTCTTAAATAGATAGAGCGGCGCGCTTCTGTATGATTTATTCGTGTTTCGCCACCCTCGGAACTTTCCACAATTGTCTCAGGGGCTGGAAGAATATTTGAAGAGTTAATACAGTAGTCGGGAAAGAACTTGTATCGATCAACATTTTTTAAAGGGTTTTTCCTACTTTATTAAGCACTAGCAATTTACCCGCGCTTTGCTGCGATGAATTAGGCTTTTAGTTGGCGTTGAAAACCTGCGTTATACCAATTCAAAACACAAATTGATTTTAAAATTTAATCTAGATCATGATAGATTTTCTAAATATATTAAATTCACCGTGTTTGTTGTCTGTCTTTCGTGGTCCAGTGAAAAAAATTAACTAACTGACAATTACAGAATTAGTGATGATCAGTTATAATATAATACATAAACTACATTTGGGCCTCCGGTCAGGAAAAAGGAGAATTAGTGATTTTCAATTTTTATATAGCTCATTTTAGGAAAAAAGATTTTTGGGGCCCCGGCCCCCATGAGTGGGAAATTTTAATTTTTTTGGTCAAAATAATCGTAGGAAACATGTACTCAAAAAATTTCGAAGGTTTCATGCTTCTACCTACACGGGAAATAAGAAAATTGGCGATTTTCCATTTTTATTAAGCCCATATTAGGAACAAAAATATTTTGGGTGCCCGGCCCCACATGAGCGAGATTTTAAAAACTCTTTTTCGCCAGTTTTCGTCGTGAGATGGTTTCAAACAACTTCCCAAATTCCATGCTCCTAACTACACCGAAAAGTGGAGAATTAGTGATGAGTCGGTTTTTAATGTAAGAGAAACTATATTTGGGCTCCCGGCCCCCCATGAGAGTTAGTTTTAAAATTTTTTTTGGCCAATTTGCGCCGAGAGCGTTGACTTAAACCATTTCCAAAGTTTCATATTTTTACCCATATGGCAAATAGGAAAATTGGTGATTTTCAATTTTTATAGAGCCCATATTATGAAAAAACTTTTTGGGCCCCCAGCCCAACTTCAGCTAGATTTACAAAAATCTTATTCGCCAATTTAGTTGTTTTTGGACATCCAACAACTTTCCAAAGTTTCATGCTTCTACCTACACGGAAGTTGAAGAATTAGTGATGAAGTTAAGAACTGTTTTTGGGCCCCCGGCCCCACATGAGCGAGGTTTTAAAAATTCTTTTTCGTCAATTTTTGTAATTAGAGGGTACCTAATAACTTCCCAAATTTTCATGCTTCTACCTACACGGAAAATAGGAAAATTGCTGACTTTCAATTAGACCATGTAAGAAAAAAACTTTTGGGGCCCCCGGCCCCACATGAGGGAGATTTTTAAAATTCTTTT
>MUZC01002933.1:556527-572522 GCA_002072015.1 Radix auricularia
CCCCCCCCCCCCCCCCCCATTTCCAGGCGCGTGACATCATTTATGGACGGCCCCACTTGTCAACATTCTTTCAATCGACGTATCTCAATCCTAAAAAAGTCATCGCACTTTTACTCAACAGGACTCGTCATGAGAACTTTTATTTATTTGTGTGTTTTAAAGTTAGTCTAAAGGTCAACTATTGCAGACGGCTATACATGCCACATAGAGTTAAACTAAAAATTCATTAATTTAATTACGGACATTATATCGATCAGAAATTTTGAAAAAAAAATTAATTGTTAATGTGAAACAAGTCTATGTGCAAAATTACAGCTCGAAAGGATCATGGGAAGTGGGTCTTTTTCGACGTGTGTTTTTTCCGCGGACGGTCGTACCACGAAAGACAGAGAGAGAGAGAGAAGATGGTGGAGTTAATATAAGGAGTTTTAAAAGGGTTAATCGTGGCTAAAATTTAACGAAACAAAACATTCCCTCAGTTATTTTTTACCACAAGAAAGTCGATTTTTAAAAATATCGATGGGGTATATGTAGTTGAAAGCACGCGTTAAGAATTGGTGGTTTTATAAATGCTTCAAAACAACCATTTCAACTGGAATAAATTATCGTTCCCTTGGTACCAGCTAGCGCAGTCAAGAAATTCCCGAAAAAAAGGAGGGCCTCATGACGTCAGCTTTTTGAAGGGAATCCGTGGTGGTGGGGGGGGGGGAACTGAAGTGATTATGTTAGTAGATTTGTTCAACTAATAAACAATACGCCAATTCAGAAACCCACTGAAGGAGAGAGAGAGAGAGAGAGAGAAAGAGAGAGAGAGAGAGAGAGAGAGAGAGAGAGAGAGAGTGAGAGAGTCTTGACATTTTGAACTAGTTCAAGAAACCCTCGGAAAGCTTGATATTTTGAACTAGTTCAAGAAACCCTCGGAAAGCTTGATATTTTTAACTAGTTCAAGAAACCCTTGGAAAGCTTGATATTTTTAACTAGTTCAAGAAACCCTTGGAAAGGTTGATATTTTGAACTAGTCCAAGAAACCCTTGGAAAGCTTGATATTTTGAACTAGTTCAAGAAACCCTTGGAAAGCTTGATATTTTGAACTAGTTCAAGAAACCCTTGGAAAACTTGATATTTTGAACTAGTTCAAGAAACCCTTGGAAAGCTTGATATTTTTAACTAGTTCAAGAAACCCTTGGAAAGGTTGATATTTTTAACTAGTTCAAGAAACCGTTGGAAAGCTTGATATTTTGAACTAGTTCAAGAAACCCTTGGAAAGCTTGATATTTTGAACTAGTTCTGAGTCGTGTTTTAAGACATGGTCTAGAAAAGGGGTGTATTGGACTAAAATTTTTAAAATCCGACAGGAGCCTAATTCTGATGGATTTATGAAGTGAAAACTTGCCGGAGCAAGATTTCTAAAATGGCCGGATTTCGGATTTGCCGGACCGGAGCTATTATATTTATTTTAAAATTCTATGGCTCTACGGACCAGTCGGATTTATAAAGTAAAATTCTGCCGGGGCCGAAGCCGGAGCCGGATTTGTAAAAAAATAGTTGGATTCTGGATTTACCGGAGCCGAAATCCGGTAGACCCCTAGTCTTGATTAGTTAGTTAATGTTAGTGAGTTAGTGAGCGTTATTTCATGTCGGTGGTTCGGCCAGCAGGTGAACATCGGACGACGGCGCTGTGGGCTCACTGGACGGACGGAAAGGGAAAGAGGGGGGGTTGGCACTGATGACGTATCACGGGAGTTGATGGGGTGCCATCAAGCTGCACGCACACATGGACATGTCAAGGTCAAGGTGACAGGTAGCGACGTATAACGTGAACTAGTTGGGCCCATCCACATTCTAAAGTATAAACAATGTCTATTTAAAATACTCTCAAGGCCATGCTCTATTGATTTTAGACCAGGGGTCGGGAAACTTTGTCTGAGAGAGCCGTAAGCACCACATATTTTGAAAAGTAATTCTGTGAGAGCCATACATTATGTTTAAAACTAAAAAATAATTTAAATTTGAACATTTTGTGTAATTTCAATACTAACAGTACGATAATCATGTCTCTGAATTCTTTTAAATTACATTGTTATGCTGTTTGTTTGTTTTAAAATGCGCAACAAAATGTAGATCAAAGGATATCTAAATAAAAGTATTGTAAAAAATTTATTGAAAATTCGTCTGAGAGCCAGATGCAGCCATCAATAGAGCCACATCTTCCTCGCGAGCCATGGGTACCCGACCCTTGTTTTAGACTTAAAACTAACAATTTCGTCAAAACTGTCAATTGGATGTTTGATATCAATTTGATGTCTATCAATTTATCAATTGGAAACCTAACAATTTGAATTATATCAATTGCAAACCTAACAATTTGAGTTATATCAATAAATCAATTGAAAACTTAACAATTTGAATAATATCAATTGGAAACCTAACAATTTGAATTATATTAATTGGAAACCCAACAATTTGAATTATATCAATTGGAAACCTAACAATTTGATTTATATAAATTGGAAACCTAACAATTTGAATTATATTAATTGGAAACCAGCCTTTGGAAGTCGATCAATTCGAAACCAATTCATTTTAAATTTCAGCTCCATCATTACTCTCAATAGGAAACCTATCTATTTTAAGTCAATCAGTTTGAAGCGTTACTATTTAAAGTATATTAATTGAAAAACAAACAATTTAGAGTCTTTCAAAACTTTCAATTCGTAGTCGGTGAAAAGAAATTTGAAGAGTTAACAAATAACATGCAACAACTTATGATAAAAGTAAAGAAAAGACAAAATATTGATTGAAAACCAAAACACAAAATCTTACACTTTCATTTCAGAAACCCTTTAGTCCTCTTCCTGTTGACTTCTCGAACACACTGCAGAAGCCGTGGGCACATTCGCTTCCAGCTTAGTATTTAATCCACAGCAGACAGCCATTAACCAGAAGGAAACCTAAGGAAAATATAGATAAAATCAATACGTGTTGAGCCCAGACTTATTTTAAAGTATTACCATTAGAGTACAGCCTAAAAAATAAAATTAGCTCGATTTGTTATTATGATAGATCATAAGCAGATACTCGTGAAACGTCATTCAAAGAAAACAATCAGAAACGAGACTATCGGGGGTAAGCCAGAAAGCAGGCATTAATCTTGAGTCGAGAGAATTATACGGTGTTTGTGATAGAAGAGGACAAACACCCGATATTTTTCATTGTGAAGTTGTGAAAGGTCAATCAGCTGATCGTAGGGAAGTTGTGATATGTTTGAGAGGCATCTATTCACCAAATGAATACTGGTACCGAGGTATTCACCAACACAGCAGATTTGTGTGAAGCCGCCTTATAGCACAGCTGAATAAGACATTCGCGAAGCAATCTTTTTACCTCATTAAATAAAATGTTTGTGAATTTTTAAATATCTTTTTTTTAAAACCTCGGCTAAATAATTTATTTTTGAAGTATTTGTTCACTTTTCGTCTATTTGAGCTGCCAAAATCAATTTTTAGTTCTAGTACACAGTTTCTAAAAAGTTTTTAAGTTACCAGAATATTCATAATGAAGCGAAATAGTTTCATTTTTTAAAAACGGATAAATGTTAAATTAAAGAAAGAAGTAGAATCTTAAATTCAAATTATATTGTAAAAGGTTACATATTTGTTAACAAATGTAAATGGTAGATCAATTTTTAGACATGAACTAAAAAAAGCCAACTATTAAAATGTAATTTACTATGGATGTTTTTAGTATAACCTGTGATCTTAAATGTTCAAGCCACCAGCCCTAACCCAGAAATCTATTTGCAGTCCCCTTTGACGAAACGTCATGGACTGGTAATCGGTACGCTTTGTATATGTATACTAGCTAATTACCCGCGCTTTGCAGCGGTAATTTAAGATTTCAGTTAGCGTTTAGAACCGGTAAACACTAATTCAATATCCCTTTGATTTCAATCTAAATAATGATGGATATGCTAAATATATTAACTAAACCGTCTTGGAACAGACGTTAGAAGTTCATAACCCCATTGGAAATTTTATTATTTTTTAAAATCACATTTGGTCAATAATTTATCTATCCATTTACTCAATAGACGCTTTTTAAATTACCTTTTATATAACTAATGTTAAAAATGGGATACGGTTCTCCAGCCCTAAAATGTGTTTTTACTATTAAAAATTAAAACTTATTTTAAAAAACTAAAATTTGGGTCGGGGGCCCTATGGGTGCAAATAGTATAATTCAAAACAACAGCTTATTTCCATTTGGATCATGACGAATATATTTGTTAGTCCAAATTTGATTTTAAAAAATCGAGTGGTAACGAATGGTTAAAATGTTTTAAACGTTAACGAAAAAGAGATTAGGGGCCAAGGGCCACAAAAGATTGAAACATATTATTTTATTGACCAAACGAATTTTAACATAGGTCTTCAAATTTTTATCTTCCGAGTTTTGTAAAAATGCATTTACAGAGTATCCAAAGTTTTTTTTAAATTTGTAATTTAGCTAACATAAGGTGAAAAAAACTGCAATTGAGTGATAAGTTTGCCTGCTACCATCCCAAATATGCATGCGTCTACCTGCACAGGATGTTGAAGAATGTGTGATGATTAACTTTGTATTTAAGAAAAAAAATACATTTGGGTCCCCGTCTCCCATAGAGTGGCAATTTAATTTTTCTTTCGCTTGTTACCAGCGCGGGTGTGTACTCAACAGTTTTCTTAAAGTTTCAAGCTTCTAACTACATGGAGAATTGGAAAATTAGTGATGAGTCAGTTTTTATATCAGAAAAAATGCATTGAGGCCCCAGTGAGTGATACTTTAGATATTCTTTGCCTGTTACCATTGCGGGAGTGTACTAAACAACTTCCCAAATTCTCATGTTTCTACCTAAACGGGAAAAGGAAAAATAGCAATATTCAGTAAAAGGAGAAAAAAATTGGGCCCCCGGCCCCCATGAAAGTTAATTCTAATTTTTTAAAAATTCCAAAAATCGTGGCAAGAGGCTATTCAACAACTTACCAAAGTTTCATGCTTCTACCTAAACGGAAAGTTGGAGGATTAGGGATGAGTAAATTTTTAAAATAAGAAAAAAAAACATGTGAGCCCCCGGCCCCTAGTAAGTGAGAATTTAAATATTTTTTTCAACTGTTACCATCTTGGACGTGTACTGAATAACTGCCCAAATTTTCATGTTTTTACCTATACGGGAAAAAGGAGAATTAGTGATTTTCAGTTTTTATAAAGCTAAAATAAGGAAAAAACTTCATTTGGGCCCACATCCCACAGGAAGGGAGAATTTAAATATTATATTCATTTGTTACCATCGTGGAACTGTACTGAACAACTACCCAAAGTTTCATCCTTCTGCCTACGCGGGAAATAGGATAATTAGTGATTTTCATATTTTTTTAGTCCTTGTAATGGAAAAAAACGCTTTTGGGCCCCCGGCACCCATGAGTGTGATATTTAAAATTATTTCCCACCAAAAATTGTCTCAATAGGCTACTCAATAATTTTGCAAAGTTTCATGCTTCTGCCTACGCGGGAAATAGGATAATTAGTGGTGTTCATATTTTAAGTAGCCCATGTGAGAGAAAAAAAACATTTTTGGGCCCCGCCCCCATGAGTGTGAATTTTAAAAATATTTTCAGCTAATTATTGTCACAAAGGGCTACTCAAAAACTTTACAAAGTTTCATGCTTCTACCTACACGGGAAATCGGAGCATAAGTGATGAGTCCGTATTTATAGAAGAAAAAAATACATTTAGTCCCCCAGCCAGTAAGTCAGAATTTCAATATTGTTTTCGCCTGTTACCATCGGGAAAGTGTACTGAACAACTTCCCAAAGTTTCATGCTTCTGCCTACGCGGGAAATAGGATGATTAGTGATTTTCATGTTTTATATAGTCCTTGTAAGGGGAAAAACGCTTTTGGGCCCCCGGCCCCCATGAGTGTGATATTTAAAATTATTTTCCGCCAATAATTGTCACAATAGGCTATTCAACAACTTTGCAAAGTTTCATACTTCTACCTACACGTAAAATCGGAGAATTAGTGATGAGTCAGTTTTTATATAAGGAAAAATACATTTGGGCCCCCGGCCCCAAATGAGTGATACTTTAAATATTCTTTTTACATGTTACCATTGCGGAAGTGTACTCAATAAATTCACAAAGTTTCATGCTTCTACCTACACGGGAAAGTGGATAAGCAGCGATTTTCAGTATTTAAAAAATAGCTTTTGGGCCCCCGGGCCCCACTTTTTGTAATTTCTAAAAAAAAAATTAACGCCAATAATCGTTCCGAGAGGCTACTCAACAATTTACCAAGTGTCATGCTTCTACCTACACGGAGAGTTGGATAATTAGTGATGAGTCAGTTTTTAATATAAGAAAAAAACTACATTTGGGCCCCCGGACCCCAGTAAGTGATAATTTAAATATTGTTTTCGCCTGTTACCATCGTAGAAGTATACTTAACAACTACCCAAAGTTTTGTGCTTTCACCTACACGCGAAATAGGAGAATTAGTCATTTTCATTTTTTATATAGCTTATATTAGGAAAAAAGCAAAATGATGGGCCCCCAGACCCTAGGGGTGGTCACCTGGGGTTGATTTATAGCATATGACCTTTTCCGGGTCAAATTGGGGTTCCATGCAAAATTACGCCTCCCTGGTCCAACGGTGTGGATTTGTATTGGTAACAAACAAACAGACAGACAGACAAACTTTCAGCTTTATGTATTAGATTGAGTATTCGAAGACTTTATATTTATTTATCTAATGATTCTTCAAATTGTATAATGACTGTTCTTGACAAATTCGATTTCGTAAAATTAATTGAAAGAAAGAAACATATATTAACATTCCTAATATTCATTTCTTTTTGTAACGAACTTTTTACAAAGTTATAAGAGATAAGATTTTACATATGCAAATGATTTGAAACAAGAATAGCAACCATTAACAATGCATAACTCTTTTTTTATTGTAAGCCTTGCCATAATATGGCAGAAATGTTTTAATAGAAAATTGGGGGATATATATAAATCTTTTTGGGGACGAAATTCAATAAAAATAACGAGTCAAAGTGTAAATGTAGGCATATTGTGAAGGAGGTAATTTATCAGCTGTTTGTTAATTCTTCGTTAATTTAAGACAGTTTATTGGACTTGAACAAGAACTATATGTAAATGCCGGATACCCCCAAAATACACCTGTAGCGGAAACATGATAGTATATCCCTAGAAACACTAGACAGGAGACGAACAAAGAGCAAAAATAGTAATAATACATAAGGCAATAAATTCTAACTAGGAAAGATAACTTAATACAATCCTCAGATAGACATATGCATAGATAAAAACACTAATTTTTTTACTCCGTATGCAAGAAGAAACACATACAAACTCTCGTTCTTCCCGTCCGGAATTCGGACGTGGAATCGGTTGCCTAAGGAAATCAGGAAAACTAAAACTCTATCAACATTTAAAACTCTAACAGAAATGCAAGGCTAGACATAAACCATAGATAAGCGTAGGAAGCAATTTATCATCTGGATAGCAGTGGCGCCTGTAATATGCAACATATTTCTAGGGTACGCTTTTCCTGATACCATATTTTATATATGTATTACAATCATAGCAGTGGCGCCAGTAACATACAACATATTTCTAGGGTACGCTTTTCCTGACACCAATTTTATATATGTATTAGAATCATAGCAGTGGCGCATGTAACATACAACATATTTCTAGGGTACGCTTTTCCTGATACCATATTTTATACATGTATTAGAATCATAGCAGTGCAATCAGGGTACACTTTGTGTACATGCCGAGCTACCAATATCAAAGCTGTGCTAGAATTATTACATATTGGGTACACTATGCGTACACGCCGACCAACCAAACGGAGCTTAAACAAGGGACATGGCAGTCACACATCTCGACCAGCAACATCGTCAACAACCCGACACAGCGGACGACGTGTTCTTCTCCTCCTCATTCTGTCATAACCGTACAAACCTTTCATCACAATCTCATAGTGCTGTAACAGCATCGATTGCTTTTTCCTAGGATTGCAGCGAGAGATGCAGTTCGCTTATTTTTCACGCCTCACCAACGAGGCGGTAATTAGATTTGTCAAATCTCGTCTGCTCGCGGCCACTCAATGCGAATGTGTAACATCGTGCGACAGTGAAGCACGTGGTTGGTGAAGAATGTTGCCAGAGATACTAAAAGTATTTTAATGTTTAAAAAAATTATTAAATTAATAAATTAAAACAAAAAACAAAAAGAAAGACTTTCATACAATTAAGTAATTATATAAAAAAGACCACATGAACATACAAACAAAACAACAGCGCAAGAGACAACAACAATAATAATAATGATAATAATAATAATAAATGATAATTTATATAGCGCTGTACAGTGGCGTCGCTAGGGGGGTGCGGAGGGGGCGGGCCGCCCCGGGTGACACCATCAGGGGGGTGACACCAGACCGTAAAATTCTATATATTCCCGTTATTTGGCACTAGAAAACTGGGAGGATTTCTATTGGTTAAATCATGAGGGGGTGACACCATGAGCTACCGCCCCGGGTGACACCATGAGCTACCGCCCCGGTCGACACCAACCCTAGTGACGCCTCTGGCGCTGTATCCCAGCAAGGAGCCAGGCTCACAGCGCTTTACATGGAAATAACAATACATATATTAATAAAAGAAACATTCATATCATACTAACTACATAAATGAAAATACGTTATCCTCAATACATCCGCTACGTTAATCATTTAAAGAAATACACTAACAAGATAATAACACATGAGACAAAATAAAAATAAGAAAGGACAAGATACAAAATGAAAACAGACAGGACAAGGGACAACATACAAACAGACAGGACAAGGGACAACATACAAACAAGAAAGGACAAGGGACAACAGACAAACAAGACAGGACAAGGGACAACAGACAAACAAGACAGGACAAAGGACAATATACAAACAAGACAGGACAAGGGACTACAGACAAACAAGAAAGGACAAGGGACAACAGACAAACAAGACAGGACAAAGGACAATATACAAACAAGACAGGACAAGGGACAACATTCAAACAAGACAGGGCATAGGACAACATACAAACAAGACAGGACAAGGGACAACATACAAACAGACAGGACAAGGGACAACATTCAAACAAGACAGGACAAGGGACAACATACAAACAAGACAGGACAAGGGACAACATTCAAACAAGACAGGACAAGTGACAACATTCAAACAAGACAGGACAAGGGACAACATTGAAACAAGACAGGACAAGGGACAACATTCAAACAAGATAGGACAAGGGACAACATACAAACAGACAGGACAAGGGACAACATACAAACAAGACAGGACAAGGGACAACATACAAACAAGACAGGACAAGGGACAACATACAAGGATAGGCGATAACTCCACAGCCCACACACACTACCCTATTTATCTGCTTGTTACGGGAAAAAGAACACGCCAAGAACATAAGGTGCAGTGGCGTAATTAGTAGATGGAGGTCCCAATTCGAAAGTCCCCCCGAGCCCCAATTTGAAATAGTTGCACAAAAATCAGCCATCATGATTTTCATAATGATTATTATCTAATTAATTATTATTATGTTTTTTGCGCGGTGATGGATGTGGGGAATATATTTTGATGGCCTCAATTCTTTCCAACAAAACATATTGAATAGCTTCGTGTCAGTGCGTTGATGGGTGCATGACATCGAGCGCTTGGACTGAAACCAATAATAATTGATATGCCACAATAGCGTAGTAATTAAGACAAAACTCCAGCGATCAGTGACGGATTCTTTTGTGCTGACCCAACCAAGCACTGAGCGAACATATAAACATTACACTGCATTAACATCATATCGGAATAACATTATGTGAGGAGCTTATAGGTGGATCAACATCGTGGTGTGTTAACATCATGGTGGAAAAACATCATGGTGAAATAGCATCATATTAGAATAACATTATGTGAGAAGCTTATTGGTGGATCAACATCGTGGTGTGTTGATTTCATGGTGGAAAAACATCATGGTGCAATGACATCATATTGGAATAACATTATGTGAGAAGCTTATTGGTGGATCAACATCGTGGTGTGTTAACTTCATGGTGGAAAAACATCATGGTGCAATGAAATCATATTGGAATAACATCAAACTAATAAAGAAAGTAATGAACATTTTTTATACACTATAAACAACTTAAATCTAAAACAGATTATAAAAAAGCAACTAGAAAAACTGAAACCCTAGATTTATTCTTAACAAACAGACCAGGACTAGTAATAGACTGCACAATAATTCCTGGACTGTCTGACCATGATATTGTTAAGGCAAACAATACAATAAAAACTAAAATAAATAAGATGTCTAGAAGAACAATCCATATTTGGAATAAATATAATTTAATAAAAGTACACCAATCACCGGCTTACTTCCAATAAAATTTTCAAAGTAATTTAAGCACAGATAGCCCCGTAGAAGAAATTTGGAAATATATGAAAACAAACCTAAAAACTATGATGGATAAGCATGATCCAACAAAACTAACATCAAATAGAATTTTACAAATGCGGGTTCAATTCTAAATTTAAAAAGCTATGCAAACAAAAAGTGACCTTTTTAAAGAAATTTAATGCTACCAATTTAGAAAAGATACATAAAAAATACTCGAAGATAAAACACTTGACACAAAAACTTAGTCGAAACCTCCCAAAGGAATATATAAACAATGTAATTACTAATGATAAAAAAACACAAAAAAACGTATGGTCCTTTATCAAATCTTTTAAAAATATGGAGCCTTCAGGTATAGCCACACTAAAAGGCTCAAATAATAAAACCTATAATGATAATGAGACTAAAGCCAATATACTTAACACATATTTTTCGTCATCATTTTATGTCTCGGGCGACAAGAAAATTTCAATAAATTTAAATCAAATGGAAGAAATAGGTAACATAACTGTAGACGAGATAGGTATACAGTCACTCCTAAAAAAACTTTTAAATAAACAAAGCTATTGACCCAGATTAATTGCCTGCCAAGTTATAAAAAGAACTAGGCAATGAACTTTTCCCAATCCTTGTAGTTCGTTTTTAAGCATCTCTAAACCAGGGTAAAGTGCCCCAGGATTGGAAATAAGCCAACGTAACTCCACTCTTTAAGAAAGGTAATAAATCAGACCACGGTAATTACATACATGTATCACTTACTAGTATCAACTGTAAATTACTATAACACAGGAAGCAAACTGTAATAATGAATGGATGTAAATCTGCACCTTTAAAGGTAAATTCGGGAGTTCCACAAAAAACTGTGCTAGGTTCCATATTCTTTTTAATTTATATAACTGATTTACCCAACAACATCTCAACAGGAACAAAAGTTAGGTTATTTGCTGATGATTGTATAATCTATAGAACAATTAAACCAGATCAAGATAGTAAAATTTTACAAAATGACTTAGATGAATTAATAAAATGGGAAACTAACTGGGGCATGTCTTTCCACCCAGAAAAGTGTCAACTGCTAAGAGCAACAAAGAAAAAGAAACAAATAAATTCAAAATATTTAATTCATGGAAAGAACTCACCCAAACTAAAGAAATGCAAAATACTTAGGAGGCATAATAAATGAGAAACTATCATGGAATACCCATGTCAATGGGGTAATTTAAAAAATCAAACAAAACCTTGGGTTTTATAAAAAAGAAACTAAAATACTACCTCACCTGGTGAGACCTATACTAGAATATGTATCTTCTGTATGGGACCCATCTACCAAAGAAAGCATTGATAAACTACAACAAATTCAAAATAGAGCTGCAAGATTTATTGATGGAGAATAATCAAAACTGACAAGAATAACCCCAATAGTTAATTCATTAAACCTTGAAACACTAGAGGATAGAAGAACCAAGAGTTGAGTAGTAATAGTAATAATACATAAAGCAACTAATTCTAATTCAGAAATACAACACAAAGATAACCAAATACAACCCTCAGATAGACATAAGGATAGAAACACCTTTCTTATTTCGTATGCAAAAACAAAGACATACACGTTTTTTTTTATTCCCGCCCAGAATTAGGGCGTGGATTTGGTTGCCTGAAGAAACCTGGAAAGCCAACACCTTATCATCACTTAAAACTCTAATAAGAATTCAGGACTAAACACAAACCACGGATAAACGTAGGACGCAATAATATTTTGTATAGAAGGAGTGTCTGTAACAGATAAGATAAGATAAGATGATTGTGGAATTACATCATGGTTGATTGACATTATGTTGCATCAAAATCATAGTGGAATAACATCATGGTGCATTAACATCACGATGGCATAACATTATGGTGGATTAATATCATGGTGGCATATTATTATGTTGGATTAACATAATGGTGGAATTACGTCATAGATGATTAACACGACAAAAGATTAACCTCACGTTTACATCACGGAAGAGTATAAGCTTTTTCCAAGGAAATAAATGTATTGGTCAGTTTTCCGCCCAATAAGCATTTCTCAAGACTTCATTATACTTATTAAACAAGATCTTTAACACTACAGGATAATTTCATATCTATTCGCCTGTCTTTTTTCTACGCCTTTCTTATGTCGCTCAGCGGCTTCTGTTAGTTCTGCATGACAATGCATATTAATACTTTATACACCGCATTTTTGCCTTAGAAGATACACATTTCCTCCCCCACCATAAAAAAAATAATAATAATAATAAAGTAGGTGAGTTGTGTGTGGGTGGGGAGTTGCATTCGGTGCTGCTTATACAAGGAATAGAAAGTATTTTTGTTCGGACCCTTTTTTTTTCATTTTTGTTTTTCAAGATTTTCCTCTTTTAAAATTGGGTGCGTTTTATATTCCGGAGTATCTTTTAAGGCGAAAAATACAGCACTTCTCTCAATTGAAATGCAGCCAATAGCGATCAGTTTGACCCAGAATATTTCTTTTGTTTGTCCATTGTGATCGTGGGACATTCTGATCATATTAGCAATGTGTGGTCGCTACCGGGGTTGTCCTTAGGCGGCGCTTGTCCGAAAAGTGTGTCCACATGTCGGGTAAGAGATGGTCTTGATGTCTTCAAGAGGGTCTCGAGAAATATTTTTAAGGCTATTTCCTTTGTGAATGCGTTTATATATTTGAATTGTCGGCCTGTATTTTCGAGCTTTGAGCAGCAACTCTTTCTGTATCATACCAGATATAGGGTTTGGGTCTTTTGTAAAAGAGGTCCCAAGGATTGCGCGGACCAAAAAATTACCGAAAAAGTTTACTTGATTTCCTGGAAAATAAATTAAAAAAACCCGAAAAATATCAGTATTTTGTCAATTTCTCGCCAACCACAACATCTATCGAAGCAAACACCACACGTAGCTAATAATATTTAGAACAATATTGAAGAATGACTTTTTAAAAATCTCTTTTCGTTTGACTCCCGTAATTTTAACAGGAATTTGTAGATAACAATTGCATTTTTAAGTTTCAGAACTATTGATTTGAAATGACCTATAATGTAATTTAGAATGATGGTTAATGGGGTTTTCCCGATTTGTGAATGCATGTGTTAGACTGTTGCACGGTGCGCGTTATATTGGAACATTCTATGTGTGACTCTTGAATGATTTCCCTTGAATAAAAAAAAAATCGGAAATTCTTCGTTGGAAATTGCGTTCAAATACTCATTCGAGTTTTTATTATTTTATTTCTGGTCTGTCTTCTGGATTTGGCAGCCTTTTGTCTGATGCTTGACAGGTTGCCGCGCCGTTCCGTATAATAAGGCGCCAGGAGGCTCGGTCACTGGCTGCCAACTTACCAGCAGTCATGCCCATTGCCGCAAGCCTTCAATACGGTCTTGAGAGTATCCTTGCTGCTCAGAAAATTTCTGACTCTTGTATAAAGTTCCGTTCATGGCTCACTGCAGCAGAGCCTCATGAAGTTGTATGTCCGTTAAACCACTCCATTTTTTTTTTATGAGACAGTCATTTATTTGTATGTTAATGGCCGAGTAGCGAAGTCAATAACGCGCTCGCCTCACAAGCTGGGGGGCTTGGGATCGAGCCTACAATTGAAGGCACTATAAAAATGTTCAGAAATGACTAACGCTAAGAGGGGTCCTCCACTGACCTAGAGAGGGATGGGCGCCGCCAGGGTCTAACAAGCCCGAGAATGTTCCAATGGAAACATTAGAACCCCTTACGATCTCGAAACAAAAAGAGGTTATGGGACTAAAATAATGAAAATAAAATCATTGAAGTTTTGATTGGGCATTTATAATTTTAGTAAATTCCTGGAAAAAATATGTTTTCATAAAATTTAGAATGCGTTTTCGCACGACATGAACGTTTAAAATCCTTAAATGACAGCCTCCACTTGCTTAACCTTCAAAACACTTTCGAACATCACCGAGACCCAATCATAATTTGGGTTTGTTGTGGAAAAGATATGGTGTGTAGTGTCTAGGCATGGATATTGGTGAGGATTCAGGTTATTTGGATCTTAGGTAGTAGATGAGTTGGTTTTAGTAGGGGGCTGGGTGAAGGTAGGGGGAGTGGGTAAAGTTAAGGGGAGTGGGTGAAGGTAGTGGGAGTGGGTAAAGGTAAGGGGAGTGGGTGAAGGAAGAGGGAGTTGGTAAAGGGAATGGGTGAAGGTAGTGGGAGTGGGTAAAGGTAAGGGGGCTGGGTGAAGGTAGAGGGAGTGGGTAAAGGTAAGGGGAATTGGTGAAGGTAGAGGGAGTGGGTCAAGGTAAGGGGGCTGGGTGAAGGTAGAGAGAGTGGGTAAAGGTAAGGGGGCTGGGTGAAGGTAGTGGGAGTGGCTAAAGGTAAGGGGGCTGGGTGAAGGTAGAGGGAGTTGGTAAAGGTAAAGGGAATGGGTGAAGGTAGTGGGAGTGGGTAAAGGTAAGGGGGTTGGGTGAAGGTAGTGGGAGTGGGTAAAGGTAAGGGGGCTGGGTGAAGGTAGTTGGGACTAGGTATAAGTGTGGTAGTTATGGAAGGTATGGTAAGTCGGTTTAAGTTGGGGGAGTGGATGTAAGTTAAGGGAGTTAGTTTAGGCATGAGAGCAGTTTCAGGTTTGGGGTATGGGTTAATGTTTGTGGAGTGGAATAAAGCTTTAGATTCTAGTTATATCAACGCGATGTTAGTGGGTAAGTGTGGTGCTGGCCAGAAAACGGCATGTAACAGAGAGATTAGGTCCGAGTACAATGGACCGGATGAGCAGCGGCATGAAAGCTCTCATGTCGTTGGGTGTGGGGGGGGGGGAGGATATGGTCTGTTCGGAAAAGATTTGACTCATCATTAGAAAAGCTGCGTCGTTTCGGCGTTGGGGTTGGGAGTTGGGGCGTGTTGTAAGAGTGGGGGAATGTGTGTTTGTGTCAGAGTGGGGGAGTGCGTGGTGTCAGATTGGGGGGAGTGCGTTGTGTCAGAGTGAGGGATAACGTGTTTTCGGAGTGGGGGAATGCGTGGTGTCAGAGTGGGAAGACTGTGGTGTCAGAGTGGGGTAGTGTGTGGTGTCAGATTAAGAGAGTGTGTGGTGTCAGATTAAGAGAGTGAGTGGTGTCAGAGTGGGGGATTGCGTGATGTCAGATTATGAGAGTGTGGTGTCAGAGTGAGGGAGTTCTTGGTGTTAGAGTGGGGGAGAGCGTGGTGTGGGTTTGGAGTAGTGCATGGTGACACATTGGGGGGAGTGTGTGTTTTCAGAGTGGGGGATAGCGTGTTGTCGAAGTGGAGGAGTGCGCGGTGTCAGAGTGGGGGTGTCTGTTGTTCAGAGTGGGAGTGTCTGTAGTTCAGAGTGGGGGTGTCTGTTGTTCAGAGTGGGGGTGTCTGTTGTTCAGAGTGGGGGTGTCTGTTGTTCAGAGTGGGGGTGTCTGTTGTTCAGAGTGGGGGTGTCTGTTGTTCAGAGTGGGGGTGTCT
>MUZC01002933.1:572786-587886 GCA_002072015.1 Radix auricularia
GGTGTCTGTTGTTCAGAGTGGGGGTGTCTGTTGTTCAGAGTGGGGGTGTCTGTTGTTCAGAGTGGGGGTGTCTGTTGTTCAGAGTGGGGGTGTCTGTTGTTCAGAGTGGGGGTGTCTGTTGTTCAGAGTGGGGGGTGTCTGTTGTTCAGAGTGGGGGTGTCTGTTGTTCAGAGTGGGGGTGTCTGTTGTTCAGAGTGGAGGCAGTCATTCCGGGGAAGTATCTATCATTAGACGTGTAAGCTGATTTCATCACCAGTCTGGTTAGGCCCAGGCTATTAGGGACGCCATTACGGGCTTCAGACAGATCATTGGGGGGTCGGGAGACGGGCTGGCGGAAAATTGGGTTTGATGATGAAAAGAGGCAGTTCCGGTCAGTCAGGAACCCCCGCTGTCCCATATAATCACAAAGTAACCGGAAGGGTGAGAGAAGCCATCAGAATTTGAGTAGCACCATTCTGTGGGCGTGGTCTAGGGACATGACCTTCCCTTACTTTTCTCGATTCAGTTTTTGTGGGGCTATGTTTAGAAGAAAACAACTACATTTCTGTGGATGGTTACTATTAAATATTGCTGGATATAGCATTACAATCTTCTATATATATAAACATTAAAGTATATCTGTCTTTCTGCGTGTCCGCTTTAGCCTACTTCCCCATGCATACGATTGTCATAAAACGTTTCAATCTTATCTTATCTTATCTTTTTATCTGTTACAGAAGCTCCTTCTATACAGAATATACAGAAGATTATTGCGCCTTAAGCTTATGTATGGTTTGTGTTTAGTCCTGCATTTCCATTAGAGTTTTAGGGAGATTTTTTTCTATGCTCCTGGGACCCACATATCTTTTTGTCTTATATGAGCAATATATGCGGCTGTCTGATATTTATGACCAAGTTCAAAATCTATCGATCTATTTTCGTCTTAATAATTTGATAAGTTGACGAGTAGAATGGCAATATATTTTTAAAAATCTCACTCATTTTGTGACTGGGGCCCTAATGTTTGTCCCTAATGTAAGCTGTTTAAATACTATTTTATTTATCTTATCTTTTCTATCTTAGATGTTATAGACACTCCTTCTGTACAGAAGATTATTGCGTCCTACGTTATCTATGGTTTGTGTTTGTATTCTTATTAGAGTTTTAAAGGATGATAAAGTGTTGGCTTTCCTGGTTTCTTCAGGCAACCTAATCCATGCCCGAATACCGGAAGGGAGAAAAAAAAACGTTAATGTTTGTTCTTGCATACGGAATAAGAAAGGTGTTTTTATCTTTATGTCTATCTGAGGGTTGTATTAAGTTATCTTTGTGTTGTATTTCTAAATTAGAATTAATTGCTTTATGTATAATTACTTATTTACTCTTGGTTCTTCTATCCTCTAGTGTTTCAAGGTTTAATGATTTAACTAATGGTGTTACTCTTGTGAGTTTTGAATATTCTCCAGTAATGAATCTGGCAGCTCTTTTTTTAAATTTGTTCTAGTTCATCTTTATTTTCTTTGGTGGATGGGTCCCATACAGAAGATGCATATTCTAGTATAGGTCTCACCAGGGTGGGGTAGCATTTTAGTTTTATAACTTTATTACATTTGTAAAAGTTTCTTTTTTTATAAAACCTAAGGTTTTGTTTAATGTCTTAATAACTTCATTGACATGGGGATTCCAAGATAGTTTCTCATTTATTATGACTCCTAAGTATTTTGCATCTTTAGTTTGGGTTAGTTCTTTTCCCATGAATGAAATATTTTGAATTTGTTTGTTTCTTTTTGCTGTTACTCTTAGCAGTTGACACTTTTCTGTGTGGAAGGACACACTCCAGTAAGTTTCCCATTTATTAATTCATCTAAATCTTTTTGGAAAATGTTGCTATCTTGTTCTGACTTAATTGTTCTATAGATTATACAATCATCTGTAAATAACCGAACTCATACTTTTGCCTTGAAATTTGGATTTTATAATGCACAATTTCGCAATGTTTTCTGGCAAAGATCTTTTTTTTTTTTTAAAGTACCACTCAGTTTCTTTGAATGTATTCCTTTATACTAGGTTCTTGGAACGCGCGACAAGTCAGCTTGTTTTAAAATAAAAACAACAAAAAACAACAACAATAACAAAAATCATGTTAAGCCTGGTCCCTTTTGGAACTCAGGACGTGTTAGCGCATTTTCGTATTATGTATCAGTACTTATGTTAGATATCAGCATTATGTAGTTATCAGTAATTGTGTTTAGATTTTAGACATATTTTTATGAATTTTCTTGTGTAATGAATATACCTGACATTTTTTTAAAATTTAAAAGTCATTTCTTTACATTTTACAAAATTTTATTTTCTCTTTAATCTAACTACAAGTCCCCACAAATGATGACGTAAAACTCTCTAAACTTTTACACATATTCTAATGACGTCAAAAAAAAAACACTAATTCTTTTGCACGTTTTCGTACCACTCTTTAATGCTTGAAAAATGATGTATTCGACTTCCGGCAATGGCGGCCGTTCCCTGCGCCAGTGTTACCTCTCGATTCGCAAAGTTTTTTGGTAGTTTTAACCTTTTTTTTTTAACGGATCGAGTAACTGAGTGTTGATGCACAAATGGCAGGTTAGGACATACAAAAAACATATATACATCATGGGTCTAGGACTTATGGATGCTGTGATCAAGGGTGATGACAGACGGACAAAACGGGTGCAATAGCGCATTCGACATCTCGAAAATGCGCTAATAATGATTGCCGGTTAAAATATGAAGTTTCTTTGTTTTAAAAAATATCGCCTTACCAGGCTGTCTTCCCGGTTGACATTTGAGCGTGAAATAAGTTGCCAATCAGGAAAATCAACTCACTAACAGCGTTTAAAACTCTAATTAAAATGCAAGACTAGACTTAAACCATTGATACGAGTAAAACGTGGCGGGTGGGGGTGGGGGAGGAAGGGAGACTACGGAACAGAGGGTCTGTGATTATAAGATAAGGTAGTTTGCGTGGCGTTTCCTAATGAGCAACTATTTGTGAGATATCTGACACTCAGGTGGCACTAATACATAACAGCGGTACTGGCCCACAAAACGCAATAGGAAGCTTGTCAACTATTGTTTCTTCCAATAATCGTAATCCTTTTTTGAAGTGAGTGCACGTAGTAGTAGGTGGGGAGATGTCGGTCATCATGATAAACTTGTGAACTTGTTTTATTTTTAACTAAATGTCCGCGACGTAGCATACGCCGCAGATTTGCTCATAGATAGCGCAAAAAAAGTTGGGGTGGGGGTGGGTTAACAGACTCAATCTACATCACGATGAAATCAAAACAGCGCGAATAAACCTCGGATACGGGGATGACTGCGACGCATTGTTGATCTGGAAACATGTGCACTGTGGTTAGCCACTTGCCACCCCGCACCACCCTAACTTGCCAACAATAAACTAATTGGCATAACCTGACAATAGGTCATTCGTCAAGCTTATTCCCACTCGTCTTGTGCTTGTTATGGTGATCGAAAAGATAGTGGGAAATGAACGGGCACAAACACACACATTTTTTAAAATTTAAAAATTAGCTGGGAATTGAACTTGCGACCTCCACGTGTTAGGTGTATGTTATAACCATTACACTACGAAACACATGTTATTTTGGTGATCTTAAAGAACATAATAATGCAATTCAACGAATTCTTGAAGGACTCCCCCCCCCCAAATGCTGCTCTTGCAATCTTTTCTTGCAATCTGATTGGTCGGTGGGGTCAGACAGCTTGCTTGGTGTCTGGCATGGTTGGACCATGATGAGAATTACATATATAGATTTATGTAGTGTGGAAGCAACGCCTCAGCTAAAGTGGAAGTCCAGGATAATAAATCATAATAAAAAGGTCAGGGTGTGAAGCGGTTTAGTTTGCAGTCGATATCTTCTATCAGCGAGTCAATATAAATATATATATATAAAAGTAACCTTTGCCGAACCTCTTAGAGGAGTCGTTGATTGATTCTAGGCACGAGCTCCGGGCAAGCGTGAGGCGTGGGTTCTGTTCTATAAACTGTATGCATCTACACTCGTTTGTCCGCCTGCATCCCCACTCAGCCCCATCTACATCCGTTTATCCTACTGTATCCTCCCCTCACCTCCCCCATCCCAGCCTCTATGTCCGTGGCTCCCCCTTGCCCCATCATCCTCAGTATGCCCGCCCGTATCCACCTCTCTCCCTCCCCCGGTATTGACCCACATAGCCGGGACCCAGTTGACAGTGACTTGGTCCGATATTTTCCAGGTAGATAAAGGCATCCACGGTTGTTACACGTGTGCGTGTGAGTGTGGGAGAGATACTGTCCACGTCTGTTAAATGGCAGACGACTAAATCGCTAACGGTTCTGTTGAGCATTCCAGGCCAGCGGTGTGTGCTGCCTGTATACTGTATTCAAATTAACTTTGTGATCAGTTTCATTAGTTTATAATGATGTTCGTTATGTATAGTCTCATCAATTTATAAAGATGTTCATTTTGTACAGTTTATTAATTTACAAAGATGTTCTTTACGATTAGTTACGAATAGTTTCTTTAATTTATAAAGATGCACATTATATATAACCCCATTAATAAATAAAGATTACCTTATGTATAGTATGATAACCATATAAATATGTATGTTATGTATAGTTTCATTAATTTATGAACATGTGCGCAATATATAGTTTCATTAATTTATCAATATTTAGATTAGGTTTACTCACATAAATCTATAAAGATGTACCATATGTATAGTTTCATTAATTCCTAAAGATGTACGATTTTAAAATGTTACTTTTCGGAAAGACAAAATCATTCACATTTACGCAGCGTACCAATTTGTTAAATCATAAAGATGTAGATCTACAGAGTTTTAAAAAACGCTATGTACAAACTATTTAAATTAAATAGATAGATCTATGCGCTATGTACATACCCTTTAATTCAAAGTGGTGTGCAATTTTTACTGTCTCATTAATGCATAAGTTCGCTATTTATGTCTCATTATTTTTGTTTTGAACTGTCTCGGTAGTGCGCCATAGATTATCTCCCTTACTTTCTCATCATATACAGTGAATAAAGCAGTGATGGCGAACCTTTTCAGGGCCGCATGCCCAAAGTTCACTCACGTATTGATAGCAAAGTGCCAACGCTCCAACGAAACCCGAAATTGACTTAGATTGTTGTTTTTGTCGTTTGTTTGTTGAGTATTATCGTCTACGAGGAACATCCACCGATCATCGTCGGCGTCTGCACTTCCTCCAAGTTTAGGCCACCTAGGAGAGACCTCCAGCCATCTATATCCTGGGCCAGTTTCTCCAGCATCTTCCATTCATGGCCAATTGTCTTGATGTCTGCCTCCAATTCTCGGCGGCAAGTGTTTCTTGGACGGCCTCTTTTTCGTTTACCCTGTGGGTTCCATTTCAAGGCTTGCCTTTTTGTATTCGAAGCATATTTTCTTAGTGTATGACCGATCCACCTCAAACGCTTTTAAAGAATCTCTTCCTTAATGGGCTTCTGTTTTGTCCGCTGCCACAGTTCCCGGTTGCTGATTTAGTCTGGACAGTGAATTCTGAGAATCCTTCTTAGACAATTGTTAGATTAGGGAAGTAATACTTTCATCGCGTGCCGTCTGTTGAGGCTCTGCGTGCCACTCGTGTCATAGATTCACCATCACTAATATAGAGTATTTCTTGTAATTATAAATTACAGTGTATGTTTTGTAATAATTAATTTATAGTGTAGTATTTCTGTTCATCAAATTATAGAATAAAAACGATAGAATGTTAGGATATATATTATAGACTGATGGTAGACTTAAATCCCTTATATTAACTTCACCTTTTCGTCGTAGTCCGTCTGGCGGAAAAAAAGGCCAAAAAATGACCCACTTCCCGTGATGCTATCGAGCTGAAATTTTGCACACAGACTTGTGTCATCTAACAATGCATTGCATCAATATTTCAGATCGATAAAATGCACTTTAATTAAATTAATGCACATTTAGTTTGTCTCTATGAAATTCTATGTCACCGTCTGCTATTGTTCACCTCCACGTGTCGCTGAAGTTCAGTCTTAGCCATCGATGACCACCCCTGCCCCCCCCCCCACAAGTTTTACAGCAAGGGGAGCTCAGTCCCGTTCAGTCTGTAAATGTTTAAACATAGTCAAAACTTTTAGTTCTGTCTCATATATAGATCTAAGGGATTTATAGTAAAAAAAATTGTTTTTACGTTAAAAAAAAAGTCTTTAAAAGGTGCAAGATCATAATATATTAGATCACGTAATAGGTGTGAAACGGATATTAATGAAAGGCATTTTTCGATTATTTCTGGCAGATTTACAAACACAAACTTTACAAGTGTTTCTGAATAAGTTTTCCAATAAAGTTTTAAACTTTTTCATCATAATGAATGAAATGAGGCTGCGAAATGAAAGAGCGACTTACTTGAGCCATAGATACATAAAGTAGCAGCGGCTCTGGTGTTCATTTATAATTAGGGACACACCGGAAACCGCTCCTGACATTCTCCCCGGCCAGATATCGGGTTTTTTCTGAACTATTCGCCTCGACAAATTTTGCCACGCAAATAGCCAAACGCCAAATATCTAAAAAAAAAAAAATATCTTGAAAATACAATTTAGGATTTCGATAAATATCAAAATTAGTATACTTAACAAATTGTTTTTAAAAAATATAACAAATGTAGCCAAATTATAGAAATAAATAATTTGAAGTTATAAAGATATACAGCTAATAAACTAATTTTCGACGTCAATTTCGTAACTACTTCTGGCGATTAGCACCACGTCATATTTAAAATTTAATCTGTTTAAATATCGAATAGTATAATAAAATAAATTAAAATTACAGTTAATAAATAAACTTAAATTAGAAGCGACAAATGGTTACAAAGTAAATAAGTAAGAGAAATCAAATGTACTAGTAATATATAATACAGTTATTGTGGTCATTTTAATAAATTAACAGTCTCTTCTTCTGACCATAATAATAATATTGCACTTTGCATGAAGAGTGTAGACGGTGGTAAAGTAAACAATAAAAAATACATTCAATAATAATTCAATAAACCAAATTGAATGCCAAAAATTAAATGTTATTTTTAGAAAACGTGAAAACGAAATACAAGGCTGTTGTGTTTTTGCGAAATAAAGCAACCGCTAATCGTTTTCAAAACCGAAATCAATTCGAGTTCCCGATTTTCGTTGTACTAGCCCTACTATACTCGGATTCGTACCCGAATGCGGCAAATAGTACATCTCACTATTCGGATTTGGTACCCGGTAGAAAATGTCTATCCGGTTGGTCCCTAGTTTTAATAATTCTATTTACAATCTATTTATAAAGAGAGGAAATTTTTCTCTCCCATAAATAGACCCCGTCTACATCTCCTCACAATAGAATCAGCTCCTCAGGCTATATAACGGTGCTAACTAAACTTTTTTAAATATACATTTTATACAGCGCTATTTAAATAGGCCATCCATGACGTATCCAATAAATTTTGAATTTTATCCAATCAAAAAGATATTTTAAAAAAACACGTCATAAAATCTTGACCAATCACGGAAGGTTGGAAAGAAGCTGAGCGTTAAAAGTATAATTTATGGGACATTGGACAGCTAGTCTTCTTTAGACGGTTAGCAGATGTTTCTGCGAGGTGAATGGGGCGTTGAATAACTTCTTCTGTCGCCTAATCAAGGCGTTGCAAGGGTGTGGGCCACATACGAGATTTGTGTATCAAGTGAAGCTGAGATTTTGTCATGACAGATCGAGGACACGTGAGGTAAATCGATGTCACGTGAGACAGATCGAGGTCACGTGAGATAGATGGATATCACCTGAGAGGGCGGTTCTTGACCGCTGTTGTGCTGAGACATTATGTGTAAACCTAGATCAAGCTTAAACATTTTAAATAAAGGATAAAAAGGTGAGATACAAAAACAGATTGGCGTGAATACAAAAAATCATGTTAAGCCTGGTCCCTTTTTGGACTCAGGACGTGTTAGCGCATTTTCGTATTATGTATCAGTACTTATGTTAGATATCAGCATTATGTAGTTATCAGTAATTGTGTTTAGATTTTAGACATATTTTTATGAATTTTTAGGAATTCTTGTGTGTTGGTGGTGGTAGGAACTCTTGTGTGTTGGCGGTGGTAGGAACTCTTGTGTGTTGGTGGTGGTAGGAATTCTTGTGTGTTGGAGGTGGTAGGAACTCTTGTGATATACATCATGGGTCTAGGACTTTCATACTTCCAGGAGCTCTACTGCCCCTACAAGAGGTCGGATCGAGTAACTGAGTGTTGATGCACAAATGGCAGGTCAGGACATACAAAAAACATATATACATTATGGGTCTAGGACTTATGGATGCTGAGATCTAGGGTGATGACAGACGGACGGACGGACAGACGGACAAAACGGATACAATAGCGCATTTCGACTTCTCGAAAATGCGCTAAAAATATATTTAAATTTATATTGATAGACAAATATTTATTAGTACAAATGAATACTCAAAAGGTTTAAAATTACACTTTCATCATATTTCACCTTTTGTAATATGGAAAACTGATTCAGTAGAAAAAAATAAATGCCGTCAACCCATCCATAGGCCCCTTCATACGCCCCTGATTAAACGATGTCTAGATAGACAAGGACGGCATCTGAACTTGTGTATATGTTTTCAGCGCCCAACTCTTCTCCAATGACGCCCCATGACCCCATCTCCCGCCCCTTCACCCACCGCATCTATACCTCTACAATAACAAGGAGGCGTAAGGAATAGCGGGTGGAGGTACACATGTCCCCAAGGCTAAGTTCTCTTTAAGCTGCGTGGTTGTGCGGATATCCGACAGACGCCGAGCAGCATTTTTTAATTACCGCGCAGCAAATTTCAATAGTGAAAATTTTGAAAAATTTATATCAGTATTTGTGCGCGCACACAAAACAAAATAACAACAACATAATATTGAGCAACTTTTCACACGAGTTTGTTAGTGTGCACATGGGAAAACGATTATTAGAAGGGACATTGATATACCCGAGGGCGCCAAATATTGCACTACATTATAATAACGATGTCATTATGTCCATTACATCCTCTTATCAAGTCTTTGACACAGTCTCTTTACTCCCTCCCCCTACACACACACAGCCATGTCAATCGTGTGCACCTTTAAGTGCATCCAACACAAGACAACAGTCGGTACGACCACGCCCACTAACCAATACCATCATGGCGCTGGGTTAACAGAGTATCGAATCGGACCATTAATTACAATGGATACACCTAAACCCGGCATTCGATGTGTACAAGACGGATCGATACCGGGCGCGTGGTGGGTATTGTCTAAGCTCTCCATTAGAACGTCGGGTGAGCAGGTCAAGGTCGTCAGAGAGATCGTTCGTAAGAACGGTGCGGTGTACCATGACGTGAATCTTGCTAATCCGTCGATGACGACGCGTGCTGTGAACGTGTAAAAAAATCTGAACGCGGCTCCGTGTGCCATCGATGGAATGTGAGGTGACAGTTTGATTTGAACACGCCCTGAAGACATTTAGTGTGACAATGCGTGAAAGTGAAAGCGACCGCTGTGCCATTGGTGGTATTTTGCAGCGGTGACGTCACGTGACGTGGCCAGTGTGTCATGGTGACATGTGCTATGGCGATGTCACGTGATGTGACATCTGCAGTGGCGATGCCATGTGATGTGGCCAATATGTCATTGCTGACATAAATTGTGATGGCATTGAGCTTTTGGTGGTATTTTGCAGCGGTGACGTCACGTGACGTGGCCAGTGTGTCATGGTGACATGTGCTATGGCGATGTCACGTGATGTGACATCTGCAGTGGCGATGCCATGTGATGTGGCCAATATGTCATTGCTGACATAAATTGTGATGGCATTGAGCTTTTGGGGGGAAAAAATGGATGTCTAACATTTATACAACAGTTCTATCAAGTCTATCAGAGCATGTGAAACATTAATTGTAATCATTGTACGTTCCTTTCAAATGAATGAAGACAACCATGGATGGATTTTGTGATCCTGGAGTGAGGAATGGTCCAGTGACACGTCATTGCAGTCATTGTCAACACAGTGTTGAAACCACTAAAGATTTAAAAGCAAGCGTTCAAACAGCCTGACTGCTGCCACGGGTGGACGTGAAAACAAAGTTAAAAGTAAAATTCTTAAGCGCACGTCATGATTTAAATAGTAACTCAAAAGTTAAAGCAGAAATGGTTGTGTATATAACTTTATATTCTCCTATGTTAGAGATTACTAACATGAAGCTCCGTCTAAGTTGCCGGTTAATCAACTCGATCTTGGGGCCCGTCAGAGGCGTCACTATACCTAGTGCGGTATCTCATGGTGTATCTCTCCCCTCCCCCGAGCGCCTTACTCTATGAACCTCTTACGAGTATGCCAGAGCCAAATAACGGGAACATACATAATTTCACATTGTGATTATGACACCAATGTTCCCCACTAAGGTTCGTTGGCCCGTCTGAAAAGTAAAAAAAAAGTACTGAGCAAAGTTGCAAAGCATCTATTTTTTTTTTTTGCAATATTATATGAAATTTGCTTCGCGGTTTTTTAAAGCTGCTGTGCGGTGATGTTCAGATACATGCGCGGCAGCGCAGCTTAAAGGAAACATTGGGGGTCACCAGATGGGGTCTGCATACCCCGCACCCCCCAGCGACGCTTTTGGGGCTCGTGTCTTACATTTTCTGACCGAAGGACTATCCCAACCCCATGCCCCCTCTCACTGATAACAGTTCACAGATGTGCCGCTGTCTCAGAAACTAGGCTGCTGTGCCGGCAGTTTGAGTCCCTTTTGTGGACTAGCCCAGGCTTTCTGCTCTCAGCTGAGTCGCAGACTCTGGGGTTGAAATCAAGGTTTCCTCTAAAAGGATGTTTGCCTCAACCAGAGAATGTTTTCGAGTCCGCCTCTGGCCTTTCGTTGTGCTGTCAGACCCTTCATTATTGTACACCTTCTTCTTAAAGACATCAGCCAACCAACTCTTTGAGCAAGTGACTGGAACAACTGTTTGTCGTTGCACGGCCACAGTTTTCGCAAGACCCATATTTAAAAAAGTTTGTTGTTTCAAGTAAGGGATTCCTTACCTACCAAAAACTCTCATTAATCACATTCCAAGCAATCTATCGCAGTCTAGAAACAAGTGATCTAAGAATTTGATTATTTCAGTATAAATAACATTTCTTTATTAGATTCATTTTCCTCAGGATTTCGTTGGGAAAATCCCAGTAGTCTTTTTTTTCCATTTCCCAGTGTTAATCTCTAATCAGGAACATGAGAAAAGTTAGTGCCAACTATGAGGAACAAATCTACGGCAGTGTTTTACTTCCAACATCTAAATGTATTCTATGACAGGTGTTTTCACTTTTCCTAAATTACACGTAAAAGCAGCCAAGTCCTCGGATTAATACTTTGGTGCCAACTTGTGTGTGCGTTTATTGTCATCATGGGTTGAGGTGGTTACGCGTATTGTGCGGTTTATGTTTTATCGCCATTGTTTTAGTTACAATTATCATCATGGTTCGTTAATTTCTTATCATATGTTACAGCAGGGCCGGTTTTAGACCACTGCAATCTATACGGCCACAGTGGGCCCCATGCTTATTATCTTTAAAAATTCCTTATCCCTACCCAAACTAGGCCCCGCGTAATCCGTTTCGCATACTAAGCCGCATAGGGCTCCGCAATCGCTAAGACCGGTCCTGGGTTGCAGGAACTCTTCAAGGTTTTTTTTTTAAAGTCTTGGTTATGTTATCATTATTCAAAGTTATCTTACCATGATTCAAAGTTATCTTAACATGATTCAAAGTTATCTTATCATTATTCAAAGTTATAATGATTTAAAGTTATCATATCATTATTCAAAGTTATAATGATTTAAAGTTATCATATCATTATTCAAAGTTATCTTATCATGATTGAAAGTTATCTTATCATGATTCAAAGTTATCTTATCATGACTCAAAGTTATCTTATCATGATTCAAAGTTATCTTATCACGATTCAAAGTAATCTTATCAGTATTCAAAATTATCTTATCATTATTCAAAGTTATCTTATCATGATTCAAAGTTATCTTATCAGTATTCAAAGTTATCTTATCATGATTCAAAGTTATCTTATCATGATTCAAAGTTATCTTATCATGATTCAAAGTTATCTTATCGCTGTTCTTTGTACATGATCACAATTTCTCTCTACCCAATCGTGGGCATTGGCGCCTAACAGTATTTTATTGGTAACTCATAACAGTTATGTTCACCTTATCGTAGTCATATGTCGGGCACCTTATCGTCGGCTGTTTCTAATGTGCTTGTATACATTGTCCAAGGTGATTAAACGTCTTCGTGGGGTGATTAATATTAGTGCCTTAACTTTATTGTAATCGGTTCATGTGTACTTAAGAGTTTTTTTTCTCTTGTTACTTTTAGGTCATGAGAGCAATATTGATACGTCGTCTACTTATAATAATTAAAATAAATGAATAAAAAAATTAATTAATAAAATAATTAGATATTCCATTTAGAAAAAAAAAAGATAGCAAAGAGTAAGTTTGTTTTATCTTTTATAGACCATTCTGATACATAGTGAGTAGATTTAATTTAGTTTACAAACATTGGTAAAGCTATAATTCTTTGTGAGAAGTAAATGTTTTAAAATTTAAAAAGCCGGATGGAAAAGGGGAAAATAAATACAACCATTACTAAAATCTGTGTCTAGCGTTACGGAAAACCTCTATTAGGTGATTCATCAATATGAGTTCGGGGTCTTATTGTGTTCCTATGATACCAAGGTACTAAAATGCTATTACTCTTCAATTTAATAATATAAAAGCCAAGGTCACTCATTCTGTCTCATTCCTTTAATGCCAAGGAACATAGTACAACAGTCCATAGCAGTTTAAAAAGAAAGGTTTCATTTTGGTTTCGAGACTAACGGAGCTTGTGGTGTTTCTCACCGTAAAATATTATATGACGTCATTGTTTGGGCTTACATTTTAATTTTGGAAAAGGGAACGATTTTAAAAGAACACTGCGTCGAACCCATGCAATAACATTTATGTAAGTTCCTTGAGCTTTTGAAAAAAAAAGTGGGCACCATAGGCGCCCCTGAATTCCCTTGAACAAGTGGGCGCCCAGCACAACCTAGTACCACTATCGTGTTTTTGTATACCTTGTTTTGTCAATAATGCTATTATGTATAGTGTCCCTATAATATTATAGTGCTCCTATTTATAGTGTTACAATAATTAAATATTTTGTCTATAATGTTACAGAGCTCATTAAATTCCACAGCGTTTCTATAATATTATCGTCGTTTATAAAGTTAAAGCGTTTCTATGGTGTTGCTGTAAGATTAAGGAGCTCCCATGTCATGAACTTTCTGTAATATTACACGGTTCCTATTGAAACGATACTTGTTTTAGCCAATTAACCTGTCATCCTCAATAGCTGCCATAATAATACATCTTTATGGCTAATCTTGTTCCTACAACCCCTTATTTTTGATGACGCTGAGGAATCCTAGCAAGCCTCCCTTAACACACCCTGCACTCAAACTCACCAGAACCCCCCCCCNACTCACGATAATTGCGTTTTTAATATTTGAAAAATCTCCAGATTGACTAACATGAAAATATCTCGTGAATTACTCACACGTTGAGACATGAGGGAGTGAAAGGTAAATGTGAACCAGATGATGGGCAGGGAGGGGGTTGGTTATCAGCGGTTCTCACTGGTTGTTAGCTGGAAACAGTTCATATTTAAAATGTAAGCCGTATGTATGGAGGCGGAAGAAGCAGTTGGAAAAAGAGCGAGGAGAAAGGCCAGGCAACACTGCCCGACTACATTCGTGTGTGTAAAATGCAGAAGAGACTGCAACTCAAGGATTTGTCTCATCAGCCACACCAAGAGCTGCAAATATTAAAGATAAATCTATCGTCTTTCGTAGACGGACAGATGCCATACCATAACATACTATGGAGGCGGACAGCGTAAAAGCGTTGAAACCTTTACTGGCATCGCTTAATTTCAAGTTCATTATAACTGGAAGATGGGCAAAGAGTGAAATAAAATCAGCGTTACGGCTGCCCTCCCTGGTTCCGTGTATAACATGTACCACATAATCAGTGTTGGTCTTAGTAAATGCGAGGCAACTATTCGCATTAGTAAGCCAAACGGACTGCACGGTGCCCAGTCTGGGTAGGGATAAGGGATTAATAAGGATATTAAGTGAAAATTAGGATATGCGGAGCCTATGAAAGCGCGGGGCCCACTTTTCCGCATAGGTTGCCTAAGACCGGCCCCGCACCTAACACACTGCCATACAATATTAAACTCTCGTTATCTACATGAAACCCCAATCAAAAATAAATAAATAAAATAATCAAATAAAATAATTAATGTTACAACTGAAAATATTTAAATACATCTGTATTTGAGAATTACTTAGCTAGAAAATTTATAATTATAACGTATTTCTATTTTGATAACAAATTAGTTGGGGAAAAAAAGAGGGTGGGGTGGGGGGCTATTTATAACATTCGTATCAGATTTAATTCGTACGTAAACCATGGCTTCATCACTATTCAGCCCAAGAATGTTGATTGTCTTGCTAATCACTGTTTCAAGGATTGGTTCATTAGTAGCATCCATACACCCTCACTACTTCCGATCTCTTTTTTTAAATTTAAAACCTCATCGTCCAAAGGGGGTTTGTCCATCAATAGCGTCACACGTCGGGGGTGGGTGGGATGATAACGCATTTGTGACGATGTAGAACGAAAGAGAAAGGAGTGTTTTGTGAAGAAAAAAAAACAATTACGCGAAAATTTAAACAGAAGTCCCACTTAAATATTTGATTACTTACAATTTACTCAAAGACGTTTTCAATGGCTTCACACGTGTTACGATATTAGAGTGCAGCCTTACACTAAACACATTTTTAAATCACACACACACACACACAATAAATTTTTTTTTAAATTGTAACATGCTAATTTTAAATTAGAAAATACGTCTTTTTGGGGGTGGGG
>MUZC01002933.1:595188-627328 GCA_002072015.1 Radix auricularia
CACTTAACAAAAGCTGCAGCATTTCAAAGAAGACAAAAACAGGCTTCGTGGAAAAAAAACTTGAGTGATGGTAAAACTTGAGTGACAGTAAAACTTGAGTGATGGTAAAACTTGAGTGACAGTAAAACTTGAGTGATGGTAAAACTTGAGTGATTGTAAAACTTGAGTGATGGTAAAACTTGAGTGATGGTAAAACTTGAGTGATGGTAAAACTTGAGTGATGGTAAAACTTGAGTGATTGTAAAACTTGAGTGATTGTTAAACTTGAGTGACAGTAAAACTTGAGTGATTGTTAAACTTGAGTGATTGTTAAACTTGAATGACAGTAAAACTTGAGTGATTGTTAAACTTGAGGGATTGTAAAACTTGAGTGATTGTAAAACTTGAGTGATTGTTAAACTTGAGGGATTGTAAAACTTGAGTGATTGTTAAACTTGAGTGATTGTTAAACTTGAGTGATTGTTAAACTTGAATGATTTTTAAACTTGAATGATTGTTAAACTTGAGTGACAGTTAAACTTGAGTGACAGTAAAACTTGAGTGATTGTTAAACTTGAGTAATTGTTAAACTTGAATGACAGTAAAACGTGAGTTATGGTAAAACTTGGGTGATTGCAAAAGTTTAATTGAGTCACACTTATATCGTCTTTAGCTCCAAATGTTAGAGGGGGTCATCAAACTTTCCAGAGCCCTTTAACTTTCAGTCACCTTGATGCGGTCTGTTGTTCTCACGAAGATAGCTTATCCGTTCAATGCATATGGGGAGATTAGGAGGCAAAAGAGTCCCACGTGCAGACAATATTATATGACACTGAAAGCAGGTTGCCCAGGTATTAGCCAAGGCCTTAAGAGACTAAACTAAAGTCTCAGGCCAAAAGAATATGCAGAAGAGGAGTATAAATGGTGATATTTCTTCGCGAAGCATCATTTTTGGTTCTGCTTTTTTTTTTTTTTTTTTTAAATATTTTTTAAAAATTTTATTTTAAATTGGTACACTTCTGACGCCATGGCTAGATACTTTGGCAAAACATCGATTCCAGGAACGAGTACACAACTATGCCAGCGAATGGATCTATAGACTAAGTATGTCAATGACGTCATTCTTGACCAAAAAAAAAACAATTTCAAAGTTATCTATAAACCATTGTGGCGAATAACGTGTTCTCCAGTGCAGATACCAAAGAAGTCATCTATAGACCATTGATGTGATCTCTACATGCGCGTACGGAAGACGTGATCTCAAGAAAAACCCTTTAACAACGACACCGTGCCAATGTTAAGTGATCTAGCCAACCAGTCTCTAACAACGACACCTTGGGATTGCTACGTGATCTCGGCAACCACTCTCTAACAACGACACCTTGGGATTGCTACGTGATCTCGGCAACCACTCTCTAACAACGACACCTTGGCAATGTTAAGTGATCTCGCCAACCAGACTCTAACAACGACACCTTGGGATTGCTACGTGATCTCGGCAACCACTCTCTAACAACGACACCTTGGGATTGCTACATGATCTCGGCAACCAATGACAGATGATCATAGAGGTGACGATTGTTGATCCCATCACGAGGAGTTGCCAGCATGTAAATCATCTGCTCTCTCAGCTGAAATTTTCTCCTTTGTTAAGTAACCCATCTGTTTCATTCTCCCAACACCTTGAAACACGAGTAGGTCACACAATGAGAAGATGGACGATGCCGAGATCTCGGATTATAGATAATTGAAGTAATCGATTTTAATGTCGATTTAAATAAATGTTGGTTTTTAAAAACGGTTTTACGCAGGGATTTCTGAGTCGTAAAGAAGAGGGTTGGAGACTCGAATATTGTCAAATATAACGATGACCATTTATACATGAATGATTCTATGACTAATAAAGCTGATTTAAGTAAAGCGACTACTTAAACAGGCCTACTGGATTCGATTACACCTTTAAGTAATTAACAGTACTGTCAACGGGGATAGATGTCAGTGGCCATAGAAGTAAATATAACTGGAGAAAACGACAAGGAAACATACCGTGACGATAACAGAGAAATCATACGATGTAGACAAATACATCACTAGGTAAAGACAAATACATCACTAGATAAAGACAAATACATCAGTAGATAAAGACAAACACAATACTACATAAAGACAAATTCATCAGCAAATAAAGATATATACATCGCTAGATAAAGACACATAAAACACTAGGCAAAGACAGATACATCAATAGATTAGTACTAATTCATCACAAGCTAGAGACAAATACATCACTCGGTAATGACACATACATCACAAGATAAGACATATAAATCACTAGACAAAGAGAGATACATAGATAGACAGAGATACGGCACTAGATAAAGACAAATACATCACATGCAAGATACAAATGAAAATCATCAGGTCGTATATGATTGTTTGTTTAATCCCTTTATATAATTTGAGACGCTTAAGGAAAAAAATCTGGACTCCTTATAAAGGCGATATGTTTTTATTTTTCAAGTCAAACTGAACCCCACAAAGATACGTCACTAGTTGTTTTATACTTCAGCTGGGTTAATTTAAATATATTATTTATATATGATATATTATAATAGTCGCTCTAACTTTCAAGTCTCGGGTCTCTAGTAGAGGACTGCATTTTGAGAGCAATCGGAACACACCAGCCAAATCCTAATTATTGCCTTTACACGAGACTTAACAACATCAACTGCTTACGTTGTAAAAAAAGAAATTATCCAAACACTGTCAATCCAGCTGAGAACGTTGTTTCATCTTTTTTTTTTTTTTTAAATTTCTATTATATCTCTTGGAGAGTCGTCCATATCTCCACAGACACTCGCGGCATGCTACACACGCCCGACAGAAATCTGGCCATCGATTCACGCGCAACAACGCGCGCTGTCCGACAGCAGAAGAAAAGAAGGGTGAGGCGGCTTAAGTCCAGGGAGCGGGGGATGAACCCACGGGGGTAGGGGGTGCTAATAGCANGGGGGGTCTTAAGACCGGTAACCGAGAGCACTTAGATGGGGGAGCGCGGTTTCAATCTCAGTGAGAAGAGTGTGTGTGGGGGGAGGGGGGTAACTGGGATGCGGGGAAGGGGAGTGGGAGGGGTTGATGAGGTCGGAACAACGGGTAATAGGTCAGGTCGGGGGGTGCAGGTCAAGTGGTGGCGGTGGTGGCAGTGCATCCAGGAGACAATATCGAAACTGGGATCAAGGTGAGGTGTGTATTAAATAACCCATCAGAGCTTCTTGGGATGTAGTGTGGGGGATAAGTGTTAAGACGGAATGAGAGATGAGAGGATGGTGAGATGGGATGGTTGACGTCAGATTTGGGAGACGTGTGGAGGACAGGAGATGTGGAGGACAGGAGATGTGGATGACAGGAGATGTGGAGGACAGGAGATGGGGAGGACAGGAGATGTGGAGGACAGGAGATGTGGACACGCAATTAGGAAACCCAGGCCGTTGCGACTCAGCTGATAATAAAAATGTAGCTCGAAAGACAATATCTCAGTTAGCCGTAAAAACTAAACAAAAACTTACCATTAGAAAATAAAATCCACTAGAAAGTACACGTGCGTGGTTTTTAAAATTTTCTTAAAGTGAATTGCGCAAAGAAGTACGAAGTTTTGTAGTAAATGCTTTGAACTGTAGTCGAAAATAAAATCTTAAAATTTTATTTTGCTAATGCTTCCTTTATTTATTAATTTTAAAATTAAGTTCGCTTTTTATGGCGACAAAAGTAAAAAATACATTTTAATATTATCTGATCTTGCTCTGTATGTTTAAAACCTAAATTATGCACCTTAACATATGGAAGAAGTAAAAAACTGTTTACTCCTCAAACGACGAAATTGTATTGCTGATAAACATTACATATTCCGGCAAGTTAATGGAACAGCTGAAGCTCGATGTTGCTTGTTACAATGTGCTAAGGGGGGAAAAGAGCCAAAAGAAAGACAAATAGAACCAATGTTTTAATCGCTAATCCAAAATCTCTCAAATGAACGCGCCTTCCCCGACTTCCTTTTCACGGAGCGAAGCAGATTCAATGTTGAAGGAACCCAGATGCGATATCAGCTGGTGCTCTGAAGAGAGCACCACCAACAAGTGAACGAGAAGTCGCGTCATTGTGTACACGAGGCCAGACACACGCGCAAAATACCAAAACTTTGCAGAACAAAAGTCTTTTTTTTTTTTTTAAACTTTTTAAAAATTAAAAAAACAAAAACAAAAAAAAAACAAACAAAACAAAACAACAACAACAACAACAACAACAAAAACACACACAAAAACATGGTTTAATGTAGGGAGAATTGACGTAATTAAATTTTGACAATTTTAACTACAACCAAAACCTAAAAATATAAAATGGATGAACATGGATGACCTGCGGGCCATATCCACTCTAAGGTTCGTTGGTCCGTGGGCAAAATGAAAAAAAACACGTCTAAAAACTGCAAAGCATCCATCTTTTTGGAAAATTTTACACTCCACGAACTAGGGGTGTACTGGACTCAAATTTATTATATCTGGCCGGAGCCGGATTTTTTCAGATTTATAAATATTTTATAATATTGGCTGGTTTCTGGATTTGCCTGAGCCATTATATGTTATATATATACTAGTGTTTTACCCGTCAAAAAATGAAATACATTTTCAAAGTAAATATAGTTCAGTTTTTTAAACTGTCCCTTTAGCCTGAAAGCCGTATAGTAAATTATCGGGAAATGTGAAGACAAAGAGAAAAATTAAATATCTTTTTCATATTGAACAACTGTATGCAGACATTCCAAAATAGTTTTATAAGTGCAGTATTTATTTTTTCAAAGCTTTCTAAGCGGTGGGCGTTCTAAAATCTACCATTGCGAACGGGCATGCACATCAAATTATATATTTTGATTATATATACGAATATATTTGCTATGAGAAAACGTCTGGGGTTAGTCTGCGCTTTATCAGTTTGCATGAATAATAATGACATAATCATAATAATTGTAAATGCATAGTGAATTACACACAGCATAAATTGATATTACAGCAAAACAGTTTGATATTCAAAATATTCACAAATATTAACTCCCGGCATTGACAGTGCCGGCCGCATTAGTGCGTACCGATTCTGACTGCACCAATAATTACAACACAGTGCGTTAAAAATAAAATATGTGACTGTAATGTGATCTATATCAAGAACATCTGTGATTTGAAGCCGTTTAAGCTTCATTGAAAATTATGACTTGTCACTTTATTCGCCCAAAATTAATCTACACCATTATCAAAAACGCGTAAAAAATAAAATTAATTATTTACACGTGTAAATAGCAATTATTAACTTTTTATTTTGCATGAAACGTAATAAGCAAAGTGTTTCACAGGATGAAAGAAAGATTAAAGTATCAACAGTTAATAGTATTTACAATTAAATATATACGTTATGAGAATTTACATAAACGCTTGCATTACTGTCAAGTCGGAACCTTCTACAGATCTACTATGACATTGATCCATACATTATAACAACGACGTTGTAAGAAAATATTTATAAATGTAGAGCTCAAGGGAAGAAACGGCTATATCATATTTTTTGTAGTTTTGAGATAATCAATTTTTAATTTTCAAAATTATACAGATTTCATATAAATTAACTAAATAGATTTGAATTGTTAATTGGGTCGGATACATATTTTTTCCCATATAACCGGATTCAGAACATTCTATTTTTTATCCTCTGTCAGATACTGGGGATAACTGAAAAATTTCAAAAATGTCACATAGCTGCTTCTTATCTTGAGGTCTTCAAATATGAATAACAAAGAACTATCTATTTTAAATGAAACCTTTGATGTAAAGTTTATCACAGGATAAAAGAAACTATTTAAGAAGCAATGGTTAATCGTATTTATAATTTAATGTACACGTTTTAGGCCTTCTAATAAACGTTTTCATTATTTTCAAGTAAATTATTCTTCCAGTTCTATAATAAAGGCAATTATAATAAAATTAGTCTAAGACGCATTAAAATATTACATGTAAACGTTGGCGTATCTATGTGGGGGGGGGGGGACAAAATTTGAAATCCTCCAGTGCCCCCACTTGAGGGGGCCCCGTAGTTAGTGTCCAATTTTTCCCATAAAATATTACGCTACCGCCACGTATGTGGGGCCCCCAAAAGAGGTTAAACCCACCGGGCCCCAAACCCCTACAAATTCCTAGATGCGCCACTTCATGTGAATGACAATCAAACAAAAACTATTGTGTGGGGTGATATTCCTATTTTTAAATATTTTATATTTTTAAACACAAAAATTTGCACTCTTGTAGAGTATAACCCCCCCCCCCCCCGCTAAACTGAAGCACAAGTTGACAAACTTCATTTGCAGTAATAAAAGAATGTCATTGTAGGTCAAAACGCATCGAAACTTGACAACTAAATACAACCCTATTGTAAATCTCATCAGCCGAATAATGGATATTAAAATTGATATAGTAAATCAAATTTAGAATATCTTATCTTAGATATACAGACGCTCCTTCTATGCAGAAGGTAATTGCGTCCACAGACCATGAGAGATGATCTGTTGGCAAGTGATGCAGCGGTCACAGGCCACGGCTATAGGGGTTCCACGCATTACCCCAGCCGCCTAACTATTGTCTAGTTAGGTACCCATTCGGAGCTGGGTGACTCGGGGACTCCTCAGGCCGCGAGAACAGATCCCCACCTTCGTGTGGATTCGAACCCGTGACCATCGGTATGACAGTCGAGAGCGCTACCTCTCGACCACCACGTCCCACGTAGAATAACGTACATAACATTAACATGCAAAGGAAAAGGATACAAAAAATGGACATTTAATGCACAAAAAAAGGTTCACTGACAAAACGGCTCAGACAAATTGGCCCCCATAAAACGGCCCCGGTCAACCCCCACCCCTGAGAAAACGACTCCTGTCAAAACGGCCCGTGTCAAAAAGGTCTCGGGCAAAACGGCCCCGGTCAAATCAGCCCCGGTCAAAACGGCTCCAGACAAAACGGCCTCAGACAAATCTGCCCTGGACTAATATATGTTAATGAAATAAAATTTTATATTATTATTTTTACTCACCGATTCAGTGTCAGTTTTCGTTCACAAAAACAATTATAATAACATCACAAGAAACAATTTAAGAACAAGAAATAATTTCACAATTTGACCACTTTCTTAAAAGGTGAATAAGTTTAACAAATGTCAAAATTAACTTAAACTGCACAAAATAATTCCATTTTTTGTAAAAAATGTGAACATTTGGTCTGGGCCGTTTTAACCGGGGCCGATTTGACCAGGGCTGTTTTGACCGGGGCCATTTTGACGGGTCACCCAAAAAATAATTATAATAATATTTAATACATCAAATAAACCAAATCTCTTTTTACTTCATTCCCTTTAAATATTAATTTCAGCTTAAATAATGACGCCACGTTAAAATATTTTATGGCGAGAATTACGCTCTGTTAATCTCGAAACTAACATTTAAAAAATTATTTTAAATCTACATTTTTATGTATTTTTTTAATTTGGGAGTTTCCTCGCCTATTGTCACGGACGGGACATACATTGCAAATTATGTATTTGTTGTAAGAATGACTGGTTTCCGGGATTTGCTGGAGCAGAAATCTAGTACACCCCTAACCCAAACACAGATAATTTATTATTCTTATCAAAATAGGCTGCGCGGTAATTTTAAATTTGCTGTGCAACCTTGCCCAGATCTCTGCGCGGCAGCGTAGCCGCGCACCTTTATGGGATTGTTGAATGTGGGTAGTATGTGGATAAGTTGCGGATGACGTGTCATAAAATCTGGGCTACGAGAATACGCTTCACGTCTCCCATCATGTTAAATTCGGTTAAATTTTTGCTTGAACCCAAAATCATGCTCAGAACAAGCTGACCTTGTCAGTTCCAGTTGCCAATGAAATCTACTCTAGGCGTCACTTCCTGTATACGTGTACAAGGGGGATAATTGAAGACCAGCTTGTTAATTGGACGTGTAAGTATCCTCTCGTGTGGGAAACGCGAGTTATGAGCCTTTGAGATCATGTTTTTAATGGACAATCAAAGATTCTATTTTCTTCAAATTTAGTGGCCAAGGAGACGGACTTCAATATGGAACTCGTGGAAATATGGCTCGGTTAAACGTGTGTATGTAGCCGTTTTCTTTTTACCTACCTGCCCGGAGTATAAAACATCTACATAACATGGTGCCTTTCCGTGGGTCCACCATTATTAGTAAATCTCGCAATGCCTGCACTTAACAAGTGGTCGGGAATTTTTTTTTTTCTGAGAGAGCCATAAACACCATATATTCTGAAAAGTAATTCGTTGAGAGCCATACATTGTGCTTAAAACTACAAATGCAAGTAAATGTATGCATTTTGTGTCATTTCAAGACTAAAAGTACAATAATTATGTCTCTGTATTCTTTTTAATGACATCGTCACGATGGGTTTTTTTTTATATGACATTAATATGTAGAATCTAGATCAAAGGAGTCTAAATAAAAACTTTTCTTAATAATCAAACATAAAATTTTGTATCAGAGCCAGATCCAACCATCAAAAGAGCTACATCTGGCTCGCGAGCCATGGTTCCCCGACCCCTGACTCACACCATGTGAACAAACAAAGATCCTAAGCTGTTTAAGCTGCATTCCAACATCTTAATTAAAACCGTCACAGTTAAAACTCCTCTTAGTTAAACTCTCCTCCCTTAGCAGCCGACATTCGCCGTTTCGAAATGGTCAACACTCACACTTGGAAAACCTCCTCAGTAAACAGAACCTCCGTTTGTCAACGCCCCAACCCACCCCACAATCACTTTCGTGAGGTGAGGAGTTTCAGCAGTTACCATCTTCACAATTAGAGTTTAACTTAAACATGGCTACGTGGTCCAGCTGTTCGATCTTGAAATATCCATTTCTTGGCGCTTCCCCCCCCGAGTTCTCACTGCGCACATTTCTACCTGTAAACGCAAAAACATGCTGTTTGTTGAAAACAAAACCTATTCATTTCCTACAGGAGTGGACGGTCGAGCCCTTTAACCTTGAGACACGCGAATTCGTCTGTTTATAACGTGTTTATTTAAAGCGCGGTCAATCCTGTAAGACAGGTACTCCAGATTTCCCTCCACCCAACTCTTCCATTTCATACTTCAAAACACCTTGAAACCGAGTGACGTAGTCAGAAAATTGACAGGTGATGAGTGTTCAAAAGTGATGAGAACTGTTCAAAAGTGATGAGAACTGTTCAAAAGTGATGAGAACTGTTCAAAAGAGATGAGAAGTGTTCAAAAGAGATGAGAAGTGTTCAAAAGTGATGAGAACTGTTCAAAAGAGATGAGGAGTGTTCAAAAGTGATGAGAACTGTTCAAAAGAGATGAGAAGTGTTCAAAAGTGATGAGAACTGTTCAAAAGAGATGAGAAGTGTTCAAAAGAGATGAGAACTGTTCAAAAGAGATGAGAAGTGTTCAAAAGTGATGAGAACTGTTCAAAAGAGATGAGGAGTGTTCAAAAGTGATGAGAACTGTTCAAAAGAGATGAGAAGTGTTCAAAAGAGATGAGAACTGTTCAAAAGAGAGTAAAAGCAGTCAACAGTAGATCCGTGAGTGATATGTCCATTTATTATAATTATATTTTGTAAACATACAAAATGGAGACTTTATTTCAATGACACAGAGCAAAGTATGAAATGATTGATACGTTACAACACGAACCAGGCCCGGAAAGAGTGTGTACAAATGTACGTAATCACGTTGTGTTACCAACGAATTTTATTGTAAAGTGGACGGAGTTTAAACGTTTGAACAGTGTTAGTTTTTTAAAAAAGACATTCTGCACGGAAAAGTTTTTAAAGTAAAATTTTACTAAGATTGATTTTCTGTTCAATCTGTAATGTTTTATTATTGTCAAAAGTAAAATCATTTTTTTCTCTTATTAAAATAAATGTTCTCATATTAGGAATCAAATTTTTTTAAATATATCTTTTTTTGGGTTTGGGGATATTTTATTGAAAAGTTATTGCGCAAGTCTATCTGAAACAAAATAATTCTCTAGGAGAAACAAAAATAAAATGCTAATAATCTCGTCTATATTATAATTCGTGTGATAGTGCCTTACCCTAAGAGGCGAGTGCTGTGCCGAAGATGAGAGCTACGTAATTGCAGGATGGAGATTTCAGGCGGTAAAAAAATTATAAATAATGAAGACATCACAAATCACAGCGAGATGCCCAGACAATCCCATTGATCAAAATGTCCGCCAACGTCTGCCCAGATGCGCAGCCCTTCGCGCCGAAATGAGCCCAACTATTGTAGCCAGACCACCAGACACCGGGAGTTGCGGACCTTGAAATGGAGATCTATCCTGACCGCTTCTGTCTCCTTGTTTCCTGATTGCGGCCCCTGATCTCAAAGCTCATCTTGTGTCCAGTTTAAATGCAAGGATATTAGCAGGCCAACGTGTTTAATAAACAAGGGTACTGCTCGTATACCCTAGGACATGTTGTACACAAAATGACAACCTGTATAATCGTATGTCGTACACACAAGCATATGTACGCCCGAATATTTCTCGTATACTTAACGTAATGTTATACATACACCCAATTGTATTTGTACACAAGAGGACATGTAAATACAAGGGCGTGTAACCCCGAGGACGTGTTGTACACACGAGGACATGTTGAAGGCTCATCAAGACATGTAAACTTGTTGACATAATGACATGTATGCCAGAGTACTGTATGCACGAGGACATGAATTACGTTCGGCGAAATGTCTTCACCCTAATAAGACTTGTTTTAGAACACACATTTTATCTTAACTTCACAGTTAAATTTAATGATGAAAGATTTGTTTTTTGAAGAGATTATCGAATGTTCATCTTGAGGCGTAAGACAAGCAAACAAAACAGGGGCATAAAGAATCTTGTCTCCACTCTTGACTTCGTTGCCTTTGATGTCTGTGACCCTAGTTTACATCACGCGAGGCGAAGCTTTCTCCGTTGAAATGGAATCTGTAATCCGATTACTCAATAACGATACTCCAGCCTAAGGTTCCCATCAGTGCCCCGTGTTCCTGGTTCAAGAATAGATCGATATCATCGATTTCAAGTTACTCGGCGCTTCAATTCAGACACGGTTCTGTTGTCCGTGCCATCCCTCGGTAATCTTTGCCTGGGTGTAAAGGAAATACTGTTTCACATTCGCCAGGAAAACGTTAAAGGTACTTAGTTGCCAACTTGGTCGTTAACGGACAAGAGGTCGTGGTAGCAGCTCAAACTACAGTGAGTCTTACATTTTGAAGACATATCAAGATTCCAAGCTCGTCTTTTAATTTTATTTCATGTGAGTCGAGCTTTGTGCCTCGTACGTTCGGCCCCGATAAATTAGTACCGTCAGAAGCGTTTATTTGGTGAACCAGCATAAACAAACGGAAATACTTCAGAACCCCACTGCAGATAATTTAACTTTATTTTCGCACTTCGTTCTGGCTTAGAGAGTATTTTTGCCGATAAGCGAGTTGTTTTATTGCGTCTTTTTGAACCTCACCAATGCCCATACCCTTTTTATTAATGGTTGTTTTTTTTTGGGTGGGGGGATGGGGGTGCGTGATCTCGGCAACCACTCTCTAACAACGACACCTTGGCAATGTTAAGTGATCTCGCCAACCAGACTCTAACAACGACACCTTGGGANGATGGAGGTGTCTTCTTTCTATAGTCCAATGGCAGTCACAGGCCACTTTATCTGGGTTTAATTTTTTTGTGTGGATATCTCCTGTATAGTGCTCTGGTCATAACTATGAGTTACTCTTCCATCTGTTCAAATTTGTCAAAACCATAAAACAAATTGCACCGTGTTAGTAGCCAATACGCTCCAATCCGGAGAGACTGAGCATGCAAGGAAATGTTTTATTCTCTTAGTTGATCGTGAATTTTACCTAAAAGAGCCCATTTTATTGGGCCGGTTTTTGTCGAGTCGTTTTTTTTAAAACCTCTGGGCCGCACTGACACCACCATTGAGGTTATACGTTTGGTCAATCTTTTCGCTTGTAATGTGCTCACTTGGCCAAGCTCATACGCTTGTCAGATAACATACTTACCTAGTACGGAACCTCAAAAAAAAAATCACCGAATAGGGGATAAACTCTTGCCAAATCCAACGTAAGTTTTAATTCATGTCAAGCCTACTGGTAGGATCAATTACCAAAACAAGGATTTACTTCACCACTCACGAGGCCCGACTTCCCTCCATCACACTCTTATCCTGGGACCTAGGATTACTGTAACGTCCCAAAGGTGAAATTTCGCTAAAGCTCTGTCAACGTCTTTTGGGACATTGGTAAATTAGAAAAGATTCAGTTCGTCTGGCTTTGTTAGGGTATCACTTGATTAAGGAGCTGTTATTTTCTACTATACAGTTCAAACGATTTTTTCTCCTTATATCATAAAATCTGTGTTTTTGTAGTCCGCTTTTAAAAGTGTGTGTAGCAAAAAACTTTAAAATATCAAAATTGTCCATTCCAAAATTAACCATTAAAATGTAAGCAATTTTAATTTTGGTATTTTCATCAGCGTACTATTTGCGCGGCCTTTTGTATTATTAAGAGGTTGTGTGATTTTATCTGATGCCATGAGAATTTCAAATAATATCACACCCCATCCCCAAAACAAACAGAGGACAATCGTTATGGATTTATTTTTAGGTTCGTCAAAACTATTTAAAACAAAGTATTATCTGATTATTTCTATGTCTATCAAATATTTCAGTCTTCACAAGAAGCATCAAATACTTCTGGTCAATTGACCCTTTTAAAATAAAACGCCCTTGCGTATAATAACTAATTCCTATTTCTTGCCAATGATTGATATTAGTATACTACGAAGCTTCAGTTGGAATGTGCCACTCCCATGGGTTAGGACTTGGAACATAAAATAAAACAAAGTTTCTGCATAACGCTTCTCATGTCTGTTCATAAAACTAAAAGCTTGTCTCTCAGCGGAAAAAAACAAATAAACAAAATAAATTTTAAAAAATAAATTAATTAATAAAAAACAAACAACCTTTGCTCCGATTTGATTTAAAATAATTTTTTTCCGAGATCAATCTTGGTGTTTTAATAAGTCTGGAAGCAAGGAACCCGCTGTATCAATTGCCAAAGTATAAACACTATAACAAAATCGGTCTTTTTTTTTCTGATCACAATTTGTTTGGAAAATCTCCATTCATGCCAGCAGTTTCCATCTACCTTACAAGATCTTATAGGAAGACATTCCTGGCTGGGGATCTGAGAAGCTCAGCTACTGGCGTCAAAATAAAACACAAGATTGGATACAAAATCTTAGCTAGGAAAATGTCCCCTGACTGAAGGTAAATCAGGGAAAGACCGCTCTTCGCATTTATAGAGTTTGAAGCCTGTGATCTCAACAGGACAAGAGTAAAAAGTAATTCAAGTGAGAGGTTTTCGCTCTACACAAACCAACTGCTGGGGCTCAAAATATCAGACGAGTTCTTTACCCAATGTATAATGGAGCCAATGTTTCAAACTACTTGTGCATAAAATATGAAGATTCAATGTTTTAGCTTTTCCTTTTCAGATGTGCACAAAATCAATAACATACATGTTATTTTACTTAAACTTTAAATACATTTTAAAAAAAAAACTAAACAAAAACAAACAAACAAACAAACAAAAACACCTACTATTTTTTAAAAAGAAAATCTGAACACAAATGTTAAGTTAGAAAATAATGATTAGATGTAACCATTAATAAGGTACTTTAATTACCTTTAACAAAGCGGAAAATGTATTGTTATTTTAAAGTAAAATTTTACGCTAATACGTTTGTGCCATTTTTAACATTACAGAAAGGCAAAATGATTTTTTTAGAGACACATAACGTGGCGTTTGTTTATAGGACACAACAAGTGATAGTGATGAGTAGCCATCTGATTTAAAATATTTTATTTAACAGAAAAGCCTCGCCTGACAGTTATTCATTAAAAGACGTTGTTACACCAACTATTTTCTTTTGGTACTGAATAGAGATAATGAATGGGTTCTACAAGTCCAATAAGCAACGTCCGATAGCCGATGTTCTCCGTCGTCTTGCATATGTTAAACGGGAACTGAAAATAAATTTGACAATGAAAGCTGAGTGGCCCCAGGGCCGAGTAAACGGTTCAAAGTTTATAGTTATATTGACTGGACGCAGAGATAGGTTCCAAATGTTTTGGCTTGCAATGTCATTGCAGTCTTGTAAAATACCTGATATACCTAAGAGCATTTTAAAAAATAAATCACACCAAGCATCTGAGAAAGCGAAATGTGGGACAGCTGCAGAAAGTGCGGAACATGTGCTTCAGAACTGCTCTCTATATCACCATACCCAAACAGCCATATAGCCCCAGGCAGCTACCCTCGACGATAAACTGTGTGATGGACTGAACCAATGGACAGCCACGGCGCAGTTCATCACAGATATAAGGCTTGTGGTCTAAATCCTCATTCAAAAGATTTTGAGAACACAGAAGAAGAAGAAGAACACCAAACATCTGAAGTTTTTATGTGAAGCGCCGTGAGTCCAGCCACTTGTTGGTGGTACTGCGCAATATGAATTCTCAAATTATTATTATTACCCGACAAAATCTATTTGCATGACCAGCACCTCAATATGAGTCCAACGCCCGATATTTCTAACCAACGTCTGTTACGTCTGACAAAATCTATTAATACATGTCCAGTATTGTCCAGACTTATGTTCCCTCTTAGGTTACTTTTCAAACAAAACTCCTGCTGCGAAGATTAAGGGCTGGCGTCTGGTCAAGGCCTCTGGTGTATTCGTTCCAAATTTAAACTAATATTTGAAATGCCCTCGATTAACACCTGAAATACCCTGAACAAAAATTTATAATACCTTCAACAAATATTTAAAGTACCTGACAAATCATCTGAAAAAGGCTGAAAAGGTATTGACTAAGCTTTAAAAAAAAAAAAAAAAAAAAAAAAAAAAAATTAATTAATTAATTTACAAAAAAAATGCTTTCTAAAAATACACCAGACACTTTATCCAATACCTAAAATACCTGATAATTCCAAAAAGATTTATTGTGTCCGAAATTTAACAATGATTACAGTGATGAAAAAAAAATCTCACCTGGATGAAAATCATGTATTTGTTTTGCCCACACTTTTGTAACCAGCCAGACCTGACAAGGAACACGTTCCCAACGATTTCATTAAGGTTTTGTTTATGAGTTGGGCTATTATGGGAGATCGGAACGACGGTTTATTGGGATCGATATGGGCCACGTCTAGACATTGGGTTAATTGTGGGTTACATCAATATTCCAGATGCCCTAATTGTTTCTGGGCCAATATCCCTATGGTGGTTAAAAAGAAAAAGACTCCTTTAAAAAAAATCATGTTAAGCCTGGTCCCTTTTGGAACTCAGGACGTGTTAGCGCATTTTCGTATTATGTATCAGTACTTATGTTAGATATCAGCATTATGTAGTTATCAGTAATTGTGTTTAGATTTTAGACATATTTTTATGAATTTTCTTGTGTAATGAATATACCTGAAATTTTTAAATTTAAAAGTCATTTCTTTACATTTTAAAATTTTTTATTTTCTCTTTAATCTAACTACAAGTCACCACAAATGATGACGTAAAAGTCTCTAAACCTTTACACATATTCTAATGACGTCAACTAAAGAAAACAACTAATTCTTTTGCACGCCTTCGCACCACTCTTGAATGCTTGAAAAATGCTCTATTCGACTTCCGGCAATGGCGGCCGATCCTTGTGCCAGTGTTAACTCTCGATTCGCAAAGTTTTTTGGTAGTTTTAACGGGGTTTTTTAACGGATCGAGTAACTGAGTGTTGATGCACCAATGGCAGGTCAGGACATACAAAAAACATATATACATCATGGGTCTAGGACTTATGGATCCTGTGATCATGGTGATGACAGACAGACGGACAAAACGGGGGCAATAGCGATTTCGACATCTCGAAAATGCGCTAAAAATTGAGGGGTTATTTATTCACTTGTCTGGCCTCAGTTGTCTTTTGAGATATGAGAGTTATCATTCTTAGAAGATTGATGTGGATATGATGTTTAGTTATTCTGTAAGCTTGATAAGTAATGTCCGTAGGATATTTCTTTATTGCAGATGAGCCAATTATGAAGTTACGATAGGCGTCATATGATAAATAGTTCTCAGGGAGGCTTTATTCTACCGACGCGTTATTTCGGATGACCAAGAGGCAGTAGAGTCCTCAAATCTTATGCATTACAGACGCTCCTTCTGTTCATAAGATTATTGCTTCCTACGCTTGGCCATGGTTTACTCATGTGTTACATTTTTATTTTATGCTCTGTAGATTTGGAGGAAAATAGCTCGAACTAGCGAAAGTCGGTTTTAGTGTATGTGTGTGTGTGTGTGTACACTAAAACTCAGTCAACTGTTTCTACTGTTCTAGCTTAACTAAAACCGTACAGTCAACTGTCCCTTGTGCTTAGCTTCACTAAAACCCAGACAGCCAACTTTCCCCTGCGCCTACCTTCCTTAAAAACCCAGACAGCCAACTTTCCCCTGTGCCTACCTTCCTTAAAAACCCAGACAGCCAACTTTCCCCTGTGGCTACCTTCCTTAAAAACCCAGACAGCCAACTTTCCCCTGCGCCTACCTTCACTAAAATTCAGACAGCCAACTTTCCCCTGCGCCCACCTTCCTTAAAAACCCAGACAGCCAGCTTTCCCCCTTTTCTGTCCCAAGTGTCTAGCTACACTAAAACCCAGACAGCAAGTTGTCCCTAGTGCCTTGATACACTAAAACCCTGTCAGCCGATTGCGCCTACATGCAGCCAGCTTTCCAAGGGAAGTGACTCCCAGTAAAAATCGAATGAGTGAGATTTACGACCGCGACGCCTGTCTACCACAGATCGATACCACCCAAGCAATAGGAATGTGCCCCAGCATATCACCCGTCCTGACAAAATATCAGATCCTTTTCTAACGTGGGATGTAAAAATGTCATCTGGCGTTATACGATGTCATTCATATGCATTGGCCCCACGCCATAATGACCTCGATCCCGCCAATGTGTGAGGGCAGCGCGTGATTTGCGCTACGTAAGCACAATAACATCATGCAAGGAAATGACGGAACCGATTACTTCATAACATGAATGGATATGAAACATGGCGATATTTTTAAAGGACTTTGATAACATTGTGACAACTCCAAAGTGTTTATCTTAAAGAAGGAGTGCAATAATTTTAAACTATGGGAACCTAGAACTTAATATATAAATAATAAACGCCCCATTTCTCATGGGGTGGCGGTAGAATTCTAAAACGTTGACTGGTCCACTAGTATAAAAAGCTAGGGCACAGCTGGCTTAGAATGCCTACTTAAGGTGTAACTATTTTACGGCTTATGACAGTGTTTCTCAAACTTTTTTTAGGTAACGAAACACTAAAACTATTTGAGAATTTTCGCGACACACAAAAATAATTTTAACTTGTTTTGTTAAAAAGATAACATTTTTAAAACTTATAACTGTGATGTATATTATTGTGATATATTAGTGTGATGAATGTGCCTGCTTAAGGGGACACATCATATTCCATCGGGGCTTCAAAGTTATCAAGCAAACGCACAACTCATCAACTGTAAGGAGTCTGTCGTTTCCTGGACTTGATTTCAGTTAATGCCGAAAAGAACAGAACCAAGAAGATGAAATGGAAAATGCTTTCAAACTGACTAAATGATAGGCTTTCATGATTGCAAGCCAGATTTCTTCTAAAGTTGTGTTGGTGAACGTTGTTTGATAGAATTTGTTATGTCGTAATTTGATCAGCTGCTCCTCCTCTACGGTCGTCAAACTGATCTCATCACTGAATGCAAACGGATGGACCACCCGAGTACATTCCTCGATGTCCAGTGACGCCAACCGAATCAAACGTCATGCCCCACGCGAAAAACACACGTGATTACTGATTTCTTTGTTGATTTATTTAACAAACACTTTGTTTTGCTTTATTTTTAACATTTCATAATAAGTTCAGAGCTCACAACCCCAGCAATTTGAAATAGTTTTACTAAATCTCGTGACCCACCGGGAAATTCGATTGAGAAACGCTGGCTTATGATGTTGATAAGGAAAATTTATGTTTTTTCTGGTGTGATTTTTTCATTATTTAAAAAAATTATATATATACCGTCTGCCCCCACTACACAACAAGAGAACCTCTCCCTACCATCTGTCCCCATTACACAACAAGAGAACCTCTCCCTACCGTCTGCCCTCTTTTACAAAACAAGAGAACCTCTCCCTACCGTCTGCCCCGCTGCCCCCATACAAAACAACAGAACCTCTCCCTACCGTCTGCCCCAATACAAAACAAGATAATCTCTCCCTACCGTCTGCCCCCAATTCAAAACAAGATAATCTCTCCCTACCGTCTGCCCCGCTGCCCCCATACAAAACAACAAAACCTCTCCCTACCGTCTTCCCCCACTACAAAACAAGATATTCTCTCCCTACCGTCTGCCCCCCCCCCCAATAAACAACAAGAGAACCTCTCCCTACTGCCGCCTCTTTTTTGGTCTGGCCATCAATCCAACTTTGGTAGCATTAAGTTCCCCTCGTCCTTATTTAGTACCCAATGTTCACAAGTTAAGTCCTGAATTTAGTTCATTTAGTCAATTAGTAATGGAAAGTGCTACGCCTGGAATACGTCAAGCCTGTCACACAGTGCGACACCAACCACCAATCGAGCCTCCAATAGTTTTTAAGCAGAATGGAATAGAGTCAATCTCTAAGATATTTTGACCAGACCTTCAAAGCAAAATAATAGCAGTCTGAATTGCTCTATTGGCAATTGTTGTTGTTAGAGTGTTACTGTACGACAGAGTGGAACAAACAGTTCTCAACCAGACCAACATAGCCACCAGACGACATAGCCACTAGACCAACATAGCCACCAGACCAACATATACACCATAACAAAATAGCCAACAGAACAACATAGCCCCTAGACCAACACAGCCCCCAGACCAACATAGCCCCCATACCAACAAAGCCACCAGACCAACATAGCCATCAGACCAACATAGCCACCAGACCAACATATTCACCAGACCAACATAGCCACCAAACAAACATAGCCACTAGACCAACATAGCCACCAGACCAACATAGTCACCAGACCAACATAGCAACCAGACCAACATAGCCACCAGACCAACATAGCCATCAGAACAACAGCCACCAGACCAACATAGCCACCAGAACAACATAGCCACCAGACCAACATAGCCACCAGACCAACATAGCCACCAGACCAACATAGCCATCAGAACAACATAGCCACCAGACCAACATAGCCAACAGAACAACATAGCCCCCAGACCAACATAGCCCCCAGACCAACATAGCCCCCAGACCAACATATTCACCAGACCAACATAGCCACCAGACCAACATAGCCATCACACCAAATTAGCCACCAGACCAACATAGCCACCAGACCAACATATTCACCAGACCAACATAGCCACCAGACCAACATATACACCATAACAACATAGCCACCACACCAACATATACACCAGAAGAACATAACCACCAGGTCAACATATCCATGATATCAAAATATCCACCAGGTCAACATATCCGAAAAGTCGTAATATCCACCAGATCAACATATTCACAATGTCAAAATATCCACAAAGTCAACATATCTACAATGTCAAAATATCCACCAGGAAAAAACCACTTTAAATATAATTATTGGCTTTGTTTTCAAACCAGCTTTGTTCCCAATAATCGCCATGTAAAGCTCTAATCAATTTTTTAGTAATGGGTTTAGGCAAGATGCATTGTTACAAGGTACACTAGGGTCGGCGAACTGACGAAAATAACAGTATTATTATTGAATTATTTAGGTGTACAATTTGGCCCTCTTAAAGCCAAATCAAGTTATATCAGAAAAGCGTTAAACTTTGAAAACAATAATTGATCTCTATGAATGCCGCAACGACTCGCATTTCACGTATCGTATTACCTGGCACAGACTCACATTTCAGGTGTTGTATTACCTGGCATAGACACACATTTCAAGCTACCTGGGTACCCGCCCAAATTTTCAAACGAATACCAGGGTACCCGTTCGAAAAGCCGATAATTTTAGCCGTCATGACTGCTATACAAAGCAATTCAACCTAGCCTCCATACATGAAACAATAGTTCTGACATGCTTCCAGCAACACGCTTCTATGAACTACAAACTTTTACTATTGCTGTAAATGCATTCTAAAACTAAAAACCAAAAACTAAAACTACTGTAAACTGAAATTTGTCAACAACAATGACGTCACGTTCATTCAGGTCGTTCGGATCCAGCAGCTTGAACTTAATGTGTGCTAAGCGGCGCTAGTAACTGTTTCAATTTTTTAACATTTAAATACTAAGAACTTCGTTTGTCTAACTCTATCATTTCCAGCCCCTTCGGCGGTGCGGTCGTGTTTTCCCTGATTCATTCAAAGAACAACAAATTTGTGCTAACATATTTTCGTTTCATGTCAGAGAAAATTGTGCTTCAAAATACATTGTGGTTAGTCGACAACGTACTTGATTTCACGTTTACAAATATTTGTCCAAGTGTTTTCGTGTTCATGTGTTTCAAAGTGTATATTTTCTATGATAATTTTTAATTTGAGCCGCAATGTGAACACAGAGGAGCCACCTGTGGCTCGCGACCCGCAGTTTGGCCACCGTTGTTATAGACATGGCAGCCACATTTTCGCGGGTACCCGGGCGCAATTTTACTACCCGGGTAATTGCACGGCAACGGATACCCGGGTTCCCCTTGACAGGCCTCAACTAAGCGAGAGGTGGAAAAAAGACAACGTTTGTGAGATTCATGAACTTGAATTTTGAATCTCCTGACGTCATCAATTTTTGGTTTGAAATTATCACCGTATCCAATCAAAGTAATTGCTCTTTCAAATATTCATCAGTTAATTTCTTGTTAAATATTTATTTTGCTTACTGACATACGTTCTTCCAACAACTGTAGCCTTATCAGCGGCGAATGCCAACATTAAACATCAGATAGACAGTGGTAAATTTGACAAGTTTTCCTTCACTGTGCCGCACTTTCAAAAAAATAAATAATAATTTTTTTTTTAATAAAAAAATAAAAAAGTACTTTCAAATCAAAGAGCTTCAGTTACAGTTTTCTAACACATCATCCAGTTTACAATTTACAATGAAACGGATTATTTTACTTTTAAAAAACGCTTAGAGAAAGTGAAAATTAGAAATGTTTTCTCTTTCCCTTTTTTCTTCAATAACGAGAGCTTGTTCGACGTGCTTTGATGATCAGTGATGGCGAACCTTTTTAAAGCCACATGTCCTTAATTTAAACCAAAATCCACTTTTTCCTAGCAAAGAGTCAACACTCCAAAGAAACCCGAAAATGTGGTTTTGGCTTGGCTGGTTTGATTAAGAAATTAACACTTTAGTAGCGTGCCGGCTGATGAGGCTCTGCATGCCGACGTTGGCACGTGTGCAATAGGTTCGCCACCACAGTATTTATAGATTATCCTTTTCATTAGATTCGAGTTCATTTCATCCATGTGTGATATGATAACCTCAAAAAATGACAACTTTGACCACCAGGTAGTATCTGATGGCTGTAGATCAGCTTTGTGTACAAGAAACACAACATGTTTTTTCGTTTCGAGGCTTGTAAAAACGAACCAGAACGTGCCTACTGCTGGGCCACCAGAATCCTGTACGCTAATGCAAGCCTCTTAATCTTAGTTAAAATCCTCAAGCAAAATTTTCCTCCTTTTTTTTTTTTTTTGGTCAGTGACTTAGAACATTTTCGTAGATGAACTTCACAGCAGAAACGACATGCTGCAAGCACACACGAAATATCTAAGTCTTTTCGAAAGTGTGCTTGCTAATGTACGATGCAGTGTGTGAACAGTTTGGACAGAAAACGCATATGTGGCGGATGTGTCCTGATCTGGGGCAGATCAAACCCTTCCTCACTACAATCTTGTTGTTGTTTTTTATCCATCAAATGCTACATTTCGAATATAATTCCAAAGAAGGTTACAATCTTATAAGTTGTATTGCAGTTCCATGAAAATGCCGTTCTACTTGTTGTTCTGTGTATGCTGCAAGTTTTTTAGCGCATTTTCGAGAAGTCGAATGCGCTATTGCACCCGTTTTGTCCGTCTGTCATCACCCTAGATCTCAGCAACCATAAGTCCTAGACCCATGATGTATATATGTTTTTTGTATGTCCTGACCTGCCATTTGTGCATCAACACTCAGTTACTCGATCCGTTAAAAAAAACCCGTTAAAACTACCAAAAAACATTGCGAATCGAGAGATAACACTGGCGCAGGCAACGGCCGCCATTGCCGGAAATCGAATACATCGTTTTTCAAGCATTGAAGAGTTTTTACTTTCTGTTTTTTTTTTGTTGACGTCATTAGAATATGTGTAAAAGTTTAGAGAGTTTTACGTCATCATTTGTGGTGACTTCAATCAAGATCTTAGCGGCCCAGGGGCAGAAATTGAAAACTTTTTCGAAACAAGCTTCAACATTCAACTACTTTCAACAAGATTGGCAACCACGATCTATCAAACAACAATTGACGGAGTATTTGGGCGATTAGCTGATTTCAATTTAGAATGTTTCATTTATGAGTCCTATTTCAGTGACCACAAACCACTTGTAGTTAGATTAAAGAGAAAATAAAAAAATTTTAAATGTAAAGAAATGACTTTTAAATAAAAAAAATTTCAAGTATATTCATTACACAAGAAAATTCATAAAAATTTGTCTAAAATCTAAACACAATTACTGATAACTACATAATGCTGATATCTAACATAAGTACTGATACATAATACGAAAATGTGCTAACACGCCCTGAGTCCAAAAAGGGACCAGGCTTAACATGATTTTTTTCCAAATGAAAATACACAGTAATATCAAAATTAACAGGAGAATGTTTGACGCTGTCATAAGGTCAGGAGACTTATCCAGCACCAGGAAAACACACAATTTCTTAACTTTTTCGGGTATCCATGACTATCGTTCGCAGGTACTGTTGCATTTCTAAACTGATGTGATTAATAAAATCATATTAATGCGGCTCGTCAATACGACACGTATCATTAAAAAAAGATTGAAAAACAAGGGAAAATATGAAATAAATATATTGTTAAAATATTTTTTAAAATCTTACTTAAAGAACAGGCTATAATAATAACTAGATGAAATAAAATAAGATAAGATCACTCACGATTGCGATAGCTCTTAAGATATAATTAACAGGTAACTACAATAGTGACATTAGTAAGCGAATGTTAGCTATCTTACTCTCTCTCTTTCTCTCGCGCTCTCTCTCTCTCTTTCGTCATTCTTTTTCATTCTCCCCCCCTCCCCATTTATACCTGCATCCTAGGGACATTGTATTGCTAGGACCAAAGGGACCAATAAACTTCTGACAAAATCTATATCCAGAATGTTCCTGATCACACATTTAGGATACCGCGTTGACATGTGGGCGGGGCTACGCCGACGCCCTATTGAAATTGTTGAAAGTCTGATGATACTTCCAGCTTTCCTAAATCTGTCTTTGAAACAGATTACAACAGTAAAAGGTTTTAAGTCGTGGGCCGGATCTGTTCCACGGGCCATAATGTGATAAACCATGATGTTGTCAGATGTATTATACATGGTCGTTAAGAATATCTTTGCTCAAATTTTTATCCCATTTATTTGACAGTTTTTTTATATTATGACATCGTTATATAAAAGCAACAGTTGAGACAGGTCGTAAATGTCTGGTGTGGACATGTAGAAATAAAATAAATGATACTCTTTGAATTGATTTTTTTATTACAGTCATGAATTTTTATTATTTTCCCAATATTGTTATGTAGGGATCATTTGAACCACAGAGTAATTGTGGAGAAAAGTAAATATGGACCTTGTCTTAACCAGCGATTCTCAGCCTGTAGAACTCGAGTGTAATGCAGGCTTGTCCATGGGACATATTTTTCTGTCCCATCCCATCCTAACCCATGGCAATTTATGCCTGTCCCACCCCATCCTATCCCATGGGACGTTTCACATTGGAATCCCATGGGAAATAACATTCCTATGGACAAGCCTGGTTATCTACACCGTTTGAGTTACGGCTCTTGGACAACGAGTATCGGTGGTGTGTTACTGTAGGAATAAAGTGCCCGGATGCAGAATTCTAATAAACCTTTTTGTTTATGTCCTGTAACATGGGACGAGACCAGGGACACACAAGCCCTAGCCGATTACGCGAAAACAAATTCACCTATTTAAAGTTATGACTTGAGCGTCAAAAAATAGTTGAGAAATGCTCAAACCTAATGTGACCGTCAGTAATCTTTAGGATTTATACGTAAGTTTATGCCGAAAGAAATTCGTTAGTGGTCCATGGTAATTGCGTTTAGCAGCCAAGGTCATAGTTCCGATCATTAAGCCAAGGTCATAGTTCAGATTATTAAGCAAAGGTCATAGTTCAGATCATTAAGCAAAGGTCATAGTTCAGACCATTAAGCCAAGGTCATAGTTCAGACCATTAAGCAAAGGTCATAGTTCAGACCATTAAACCAAGGTCACAGTTCAGACCATTAAACCAAGGTCATAGTTCAGACCATTAAGCCAGGGTCATAGTTCAGACCATTAAGCCAAGGTCATAGTTCAGACCATTAAACCAAGGTCATAGTTCAGACCATTAAGCCAAGGTCATAGTTCAGACCACTAAACCAAGGGCACAAGAGCGCAACGTTTAAAGCGGTACACGTTGTTAAAATAAAATACATAACAAAACAAGAATTCTCCATCCGTAGTTGATGAAGTGTTCGTAATAAGACATGCCCCTGGCCCGTGTAAGTCTATGTCTGCCCGTACAATTAGGTAATTTTTAGCACCCGGGCATCTGCCGATAGCTTCTCTCCGTATCATGGCTCGCGGCATAAACATCTGCCAGTAAACAAACACAAAGGTCGAGGTCGGAGAGGGCTTAGTGGAGAATCTTGGGTGGAAGACCAGGTTTTTGGGAAAAGGGGGGGGGGCTGTTTATATCGCTTAGCACTAAGGGGTCATTCGTAGTTTTATAGGGATGACCCCTTGGTGCTAAAATATATACGTATTATGTACTCACTAAGAAAAAAAGGTCGAGGGAGGGGGCGGGTGTGGATAATAAAAAAATACATGTTTATTTATGAAATGAAATAATCTTGACTTTCTGATATTCTTTAAAAATAACTTTTCATATCTCTCATGCAGTAGAATGACCCCGCAATGTTCTCTCAAACTTTTCCACCCTTCACGTTTTTTTTTCTTCTTGTTTTTAGAGCTGGTACTAACATCATATTGTTAGTAGGGCAGGAAACACGATTGATATTTTGCGTAAAGTTTACAGAAATCACACATGACGTCACGCGCGATCGCGGGGTGGGGTGGGGGTGGGGGGAAAGCGAGGACGGGGTGGTGAGAGGACTTTCGAGGATTGGCGTCTAATAAGACTATGTATGATGTCAGACATGCGTAGTTCTGTGAGTCATAACGAGGTGTGGGTGTGGGTGTGGGAAGCGCAGGTGGGAGGGGAAACCTAAAGACATGTTTGATACTTTATTTGTTACTTAATTTTATCACTATTATTACTACTCGGCAATTTTGTCATAAATAGGTTTGCACGTCGCGCAGTGACAGTAATGATAAAAAATGTTTAACAAATAGAATTCTTAGAGACTGCGATGACTTTATATCTATCTATCTATCTATCTATCTATCTATCTATCTATCTATCTATCTATCTATCTATCTATCTATCTATCTATCTATCTATCTAAATACCTACCTACCTACCTACCTACCTACCTACCTATTTACCTATTTATCTATCTATCTATCTATCTATCTATCTATCTATCTATCTATCTATCTATCTATCTATCTATCTATCTATCTATCTATCCGTCTATCCATCTATCCGTCTATCCATCTATCCGTCTGTCCATCTATCCATCTATCCGTCTATCCGTCTGTCCGTCTGTCTGTCTGTCTGTCTATCTATCTATCTATATAATTACGATACATTCGATCAATATGAAATTTTGATACAATACATTGTTAGGTGACACAAGTCTATCTGCTAAATTTCAGCATGTTACTATCAAAGGAAGAGAGTCATTTTTTACTTTTGTTTTTTCGCGGGCGGGACCACGAGAGAGATAGGGAAAGAGAGAGAGAGAGAGAGAGAGAGAGAGAGAGAGAGAGAGAGAGAGAGAGAGAGGGAGAGGGAGAGAGAGGGAGAGATATGACGACAGACAAGACGGTGAAGCTAATAAAGGGATTTAAAGACAAAAACATCAATGCTCATGTGACAGCAAACTGCAGAGAACCCTAGCAAACGAAATATGAGAAATAACTTCTTCGATCAGCACTAACGTACTTTGGTCATGCCCCACCAATGTGTCCATCGATTTACCGTAAACTGGTTTAATTACCGCAAGGACAGTCGCGAAGGGGCGTTGATTGCGGATTGGGGTGAGGGGGGGTTAACAGAGTGTAGATTATATTTTCAAGAGAGGTAATTTTTTGTGAAAGGTAACGACGTGGGTTCTAGCGGGGATAAACCTACTGGTTCTCAGAGAAATGGATTATTGTGCAGTAGTTACAAAGGGTGTGAGCTTTGAAATTCTGATATTAATAATACAAAAATAGAAAGTCTTCTTCCCCCATACCCAAAAGAAAAATATACATTTGTTGACAACCTAATGCAAGAGCGTGCATATGCTACGCTGTTGTTTTTAAAATAACAGATTTTAAAACAAAAAACAAAACAAAAAACATATAAGCGGATCTCACAATTTTGGAACCGATGGCGTTTCAAAAATAGCAATATTTTTTTGTTTTTACTGACGCACGTATTTGACCAAAATATTACGATCCAGGGACAAAGGGGTGTGCGGCTATGAACTGTTCATTTGTGCGGATAACTGGGCGGTCACTACGTAGATAGCCTTTTGAGTATCTTTGATATATTACTTTAAAAATTGTTTAAATTAAAGATTAAGAAATTCAATAGAATTTATATAAAGTGTTGTACATAATAATTTGCGGAAAATGTATCATTTACAGTAAGAGATGAAGCTGATAAACGGGGAGTCCAATTATTCTATCAATGTTCGGAAACTCCTAACACTTATTAACACAGTCATTATGCGACGGTTTAAAAGAAATAACAACTCGAAATCTTATTTTGATACACAGTAGAAAAGTTATAAAGCAGAAAGTAAAGGTAGTAAGGGGACCAGTTATGAATAGACGGAAGTGGGGAACAGAGGAATCGATTCAAATCCGGGAAAAAAGATAGCACTAAAATAAATGACTTGAATAAGCCGTTCAACTCCTATTTTTGGCCTGGCCCTGGGCCCAACGAATAGCTCGGACCATCGTTCAAAAGAAGCTAATTCGGGCACGTCCGATGATCAATTGGCCGAACAAGTCAGCCATCCGTGAAGTTAATGCCAGTCATATCTTCCCACTGACAACCGGGTCGTTTTTTTTTTTTTTTTGTAATGGGTATTGAATGTGAAATGTTGGTTGCTTTTTTTTCATAATGCACCGTTGTTGGTGGCGTTATGAAAGCTGAACATTTATTTTTGTGCGGCAGGCAGCCTCAAAGATACGATTCTGTTACTCTTATGATGAGAGTAGAACTCGAGCTATCCATCTCAGATTGAATTACACAAACAAACAAACCAAAAAGAAAACATCCGAACAACAAGCACTACATGTAAGAAAGTTTCCTCTTTGCTTTACGACACTAAAACTAGGTGTCAAAAGCTGTCCATTTTAATTCTTTCTGTATAATACTAGTACATACATGTACATTCTAGTTGATACTAATGCTTTTATATGAATGTTAACCAATATATCAATTTACTTTGCTAGGAAGACGACTAAAATCTAGAAACAATATGTTTGTAGAATATTAAAATGCGATACCTACTTCAAAAACTAGATAAGCCAGCTATTCTTTATGATTTGACCAACCACGTCAATTAGAAACAGATTTCAAACATGCTAAACCATCTTTATACTCTTTACACACACGACCTACTTCAGAAAACAGACATTAAAGACATGCGTAATGTTTGAAATCATGTAGAACTTCTTCAAAACTTTTACATGCAGGTACTGCTTCAGGATATATATATTTAGGACCCTCTTCATAATCTTTATATTAAAAGGTCCACAACACAAGTGAGGCTGGTAGATCTAATACATACTCAGAATCTCGTTATGCAATATCTATTCAGAATGACCAGGGGCACGACTTACTTTATAATCTAGAGTTTATTATCATATTTTATACATTATTTGGTCAATGATGTTTTCCAACACTTTTTTGTTGTATTGTTTCGAACAGTTAAATGACTTAATCAAGCCAAAGTTACATCAAATCATCAACGAGGCGCTACTGAGCTAATCCCCATTTATTTACTTGCCACCTCAGCTCCATTCATAAACCCAATCGTGCTCCATGTACACCGTATTCTATCCCCAACATTTTTTTCCGCTAAGTAACTGCTGATCCATAGCAGCAACAACAATTTGTCATCTTTAATGTTCACAAATTTGACCAAACCAAACGACTTTGCAGCGGCTAAATACATAAAGCCCCTTTCATCAAATATAACCTATAACTCAACTTACATTATCCAAATATGTCCAACCATGAAACAAGCATGAAATTGCCTCGTAAATTTCGAGTTTGCGGTCCGACTTTTGAGCCGTTAGGTACAATTCCCTTTTCGAAATCTCTTTACAGAAAGTGCATTCCATCAGTCCCCCACGGGAGATAATAAAATAGTGTGCATCCCCATAAAAATCCTTTTATCGGAGATATTGGTCTAGAAAAGCTGAGCGGATGGGGAACGTCCGTTGGAAGAAAAAAAAGTGGGGGACTATTACCAGGAGCCAGACAACCGAAATTTGAATTCATAGAAAGCTCTTTCCTTGGGCCCGCCAGACGGCTACTACTTTGTTCTCCGGTCCCGAAATAGCAAGTCAGCCCCGTGGACCGCTCTCATTCGGAGGCCTCGATTGAAAGGCATCTCATCACCTCATCTCCTTGGTAACTAATGGGCATCACGTCATATAGGTTAGGAAACGGTTCTCAAGTTATAGGACTACCAAATAATGATAATAATAAATAAATTTTAATAAAATTAAATCCGTCAAAACCAAAATTTTTGAATATGAATCCTTTATATTTGTGTCCTAGCTAAAACTATTGGTTAATTCAATTTAATACGCACCTCGCAACAAATTAGCAAATACACTTACAGATCGGGAAAATATTATAAAATTGTGTTCAATATAATACGCACAGCGCGTTCAGTGACAGACTAGCACAAACATTTACAAGCTACATAGAGATACACAGAGATAACATAAAAATTCATTTATTTAAATACAATACTATTTATCGATGTGGAATTTCTAAACATCTTTTTATTGTAGCCACGAACGAGTCTGCCTGCGAAATTTCAGATCGATAGGATACGGTGAAGAAGGTTAAAAATCGATAAAAAGTTTTCGGCAAGCAAATAACCAAACGCCACGAGTTAATATAAAAGATTTTTTTTTTAAAATCATGCCTTTTTCGTGTATATGGTGTATTTACAAAATTTATTTGTGTTTATATGTTCGGCACTTGAATGAGTAAGAGAGTTTAATTAATTATTTTTTAAAAAGTTACATTAGTGTTTTGATTATAAAGAAGCACATACGCTAGTATTGAAGAAATTTGGTCGAAAAAGAAAGTTAAACGTACAGCACACATTCATATGCAGAATCGACAACAGTTCAGGCGGGTCTCAAGATTTCCGTGTCTACCTTCAGGGACTTTAGACTGAATGTAACTGTGTGCCTATACAGCCCACACAAATATAACTGTATCCATACAACCCACCCAAATATAACTGTGTGTCTATACAACTCACCCAAATATAACTGTGTGTCTATACAACCCACCCAAATATAACTGTGTCTTTACAACTCACCCAAATATAACTGTATCTATACAACCCACCCAAATATAACTGTGTGTCTATACAACTCACCCAAATATAACTGTGTGTCTATACAACCCACCCAAATATAACTGTGTCTTTACAACTCACCCAAATATAGCTGTGTCTATACAACTCACCCAAATATAACTGTGTATATACAACCCACCCAAATATAACTGTGTCTATACAACCCACCCAAATATAACTGTGTCTATACAACCCACCCAAATATAACTGTGTCTATACAGCCCACCCAAATGTAACTGTGTTTTTGTGTTAAGTTTTCATAGAAAAGCGTCATCAGTGACGTATACCGATTGTTTTTCCAAACAAATCAATACCTTATTTGAGCGATCTTAATTTTTTAATGATTTTTCGTTAGTTTAAACAATCAATATGCAATCAAGAATGTTTTGCGACCCATTAATTAAGACTCGAAATTATGAATATTTTGTTTCCCATTGGTTTTACCGTTCAAAAAAACTAAACGGCAGTTTTCAAAAATCGAAGTACTTTTCAACTGCACACAAATGCCACCGTCAAAATGTATGCCATCCGAGGCGGACCGCCCCCCTCTAGCTGCGCCACTGATCACACTATTAATGTCAACTTTGACATGACACTGTCCCACTGTCAATGTCAACCTTGACATGGCTCTGTCACACCGTCAATGTCAACCTTGCCGTGGCTCTGTCACGCCGTCAATGTCAACGTTGACATGACTCTGTCACACCGTAATGTCAACCTTGATATGACTCTGACACGTCATCAATGTCAACCTTGACATGGCTCTGTCACGCCATCAGTGTCAACCTTGACATGGCTCTGTCACACCGTCAATGTCAACCTTGACATGACTCTGTCCCAGTAAAGTCAACCTTGACATGACTCTGACACGCCATCAATGTCAACCTTGACATGACTCTGACACGCCATCAATGTCAACCTTGGCATGGCTCAGTCGCGCCTTCATAGAACCTCTCTCACGCTGCCACTATCGCCTCGCGTAAGCTCCACCACACTGTAACTAGGAACGACACACACGTCTCTCTAACTGCCTATCACGACACACACGTCTCTCTAACTGCCTACCACGACACACAAGTCTCTATAACTGCCTATCACGACACACAAGTCTCTCTAACTGCCTATCACGACACACAAGTCTCTCTAACTGTCTAACACGACACACAAGTCTCTCTAACTGTCTATCACGACACACACGTCTCTCTAACTGTCTAACACGACACACAAGTCTCTCTAACTGTCTATCACGACACACAAGTCTCTCTAACTGTCTAACACGACACACAAGTCTCTCTAACTGTCTATCACGACACACAAGTCTCTCTAACTGTCTATCACAACACACAAGTCTCTCTAACTGCCTATCACGACACACACGTATCTCTAACTGTCTATCACGACACACAGATCTCAGCGTCTTACCACTGATTTCAGTCTCACACATAACACCTCCATCTGTCTGACTTAACTAACTGTCATCTCGCCTTCTCTCTCTCTCGCGCTCTCTCTCTCTTTCGCACCACTCGCTTCCTTTGGTCAAAACTAATCTATAATAAAACAACTTCTTTTCTTCAGCTAGCATCTCTCTTCTTTTCTGTTATAGATTTCCGTATTCTTTTTTCTCTCTGAGATGACTGCCTTCTTTCCTGTTATTAATTCATCTGTTTTTCTCACACTGCCTCTTCGTTTCTCTGTTTAATATAAACTAGATGCCCGCAGCGTAGCATAAGTCGCAGAGTTGCTCATAAATAGTGCAAATAAATTAAGGGGGCAGGGAGAACAGACAAAAACTACATCACGAAGAAATCAGAACAACGCGAATGAACAGCCGTGTTGAGAAGTCATGGGGGCCATCCATATATTACGTACGCGTACGCAAACGGGGGGGGGGGGGGGGGGGG
>MUZC01002933.1:627341-660884 GCA_002072015.1 Radix auricularia
GGAGGTCAAAAAATGGCATTTTGCGTATGGATGCGTACGGTGGGAGGGGGGTCTCCACTGAATGCGTACGTAAGCACAAAAAATTTAATTTGCATAATACTAAGGCTAGTAACGTAAACCGCTCAGACTGCAAACGGCATCCGTGACTGTCTGAGTCAAGACTGATATGCAATAATGTTTTATAATTTAATGCAAAGGAAATTCTTAACTTTTAATAAAACATAACGGGATAAAACTCATATTTTCATATTGAAAATTATCATGTTGCAAATTACTTTATATCATTTAAATATGTATTTAGTAAGGCTGCACTCTAATATCGTTAACACGTGTGAAGCAATCGAAGAAGTCGTTAAATAAATTGAAGCAATCAAATATTTTAAATTAAATAAATTAAAGTTTATTAAATTAAATTAAAGTTGCGCCTTGAGATGTGACGTCATATTTCTTAAACACCCCCTCACCCTCTTCACACATCGTCACAAATGCTTGACCCCCACCCCTTAAACGTGTGATGTCATTTATGGACTGTCCCAAAGAGTAAACCCAATATATTTTGACTCTTTCTTCAAAGTAATTTTTCAACCGGTGGGTGGGGGGGGGTAGCGAATTTGTACGTACGCATTGGGAGGGGGGTCCTAAAAATGTACGGAGTGCAACAGGGGCAGGGGGAGGGGGTACGAAAAATACGACTTTTTTGCGTACATAATATATGGATGGTCGCATGTTCAAAAGAAAGTGGGACATGAACGAGCACAAATACAAACACTTTTAAAATTTAAAAAAAAAAGTAATGTCTTAGCTGTGGATTGAGCCTGCGACCATCCGCTTGTTAGGAGAATGTACTAACCACTACACTACGAAATACAAGCTATTCTGATGTTCGAAAAGAATAAAGAACTCGACCTCAATTGAATTAATCGTTGGCCCACCTGACCCACTACGCTGTGAATTACATTTTCTTGCAATCTGATTGTTCGGTGGGGTCAGAGGTAAGACAGCTTGCTACTTGGTGTCCGGCATGGTTGGACCATGATAATAATTATATATATATAGATTCCCTCTTTCTCAAACAAGTTTATTCCTTTCTCTTACCAGTCCATCTTCTCTCTGATAAACCTTAACTAGCCAAACAAACACTCTTAGCCACCTTTGATATAAATCCCTAGTCACACATAGTCTCCTAGCCACGCTTGATATAAATCCCTAGCCAGACGTACCCTTCTAGCCACCTCTGATATATCCTCCTAGCCACCTTTAATATACCCTCCTAGCCGCCTCTGATATACCCTCCTAGCCACCTCTAATATACCATACTAACCTCGTCTGATATACCATCCTAGCCACCTTTCATATACCCTCCTAGCCACCTCTGATATACCCTCCTAACCACCTCTGATATACCTTCCTAAACACCTCTGATATACCCTCATAGCCACCTTTAATATACCCTCATAGCCAACTTTAATATACCCTCCAAGCCACCTTTAATATACCCTCCTAGCCACCTCTAATATACCATCCTAGCCACCTCTGATGTACCCTCCTAGCCACCTCTGATGTACCCTCCTAGCCACCTCTGATATACCCTCCTAGCCACCTCTGATATACCCTCCTAACCACCTCTGATATACCCTCCTAGCCACCTTTTATATACCCTCCTAGCCACCTCTGATATACCTTCCTGGTCACCTCTGTTATACCCTCCTAACCACCTCTGATATACTATACCCTCTCACCACCTCTGATATACCCTCCTAGCCACCTTTAATATACCCTCCTAGCCGCCTCTGATATACCCTCCTAGTCACCTCTGTTATACCCCCCTAGCCGCCTCTGATATACCTTCCTAGCCGCCTCTGACATACCCTCCTAACCACCTCTGATATACCCTCCTAACCACCTCTGATATACCCTCCTAACCACCTCTGATATACCCTCCTAAACACCTCTGATATACCCTCCTAGCCACCTTTAATATACCCTCCTAGCCACTTCTGATATACCTTCCTAGCCGCCTCTGACATACCTTCCTAGTCACCTCTGTTATACCCTCCTAACCACCTCTGATATACTATACCCTCCTAACCACCTCTGATATACCCTCCTAAACACCTCTGATATACCCTCCTAAACACCTCTGATATACCCTCCTAGCCACCTTTAATATACCCTCCTAGCCACCTTTAATATACCCTCCTAGCCACCTCTGATATACCCTTCTAGCAACCTCTGATATACCCTAGTCACCGCTGATATGCCCTCCTAGCCACCGCTGATATGCCCTCCTAGCCACCGCTGATATGCCCTCCTAGCCACCGCTGATATGCCCTCCTAGCCACCGCTGATATACCGTTCTAGCCACCTCTGATATATCCTCCTAGTCACATCTGATATACCCTCCTACTCATCTCCGATATGCCCTCCCAGCCACCTCTGATATACCATCCTAGCCATCTCTGATATACCCTCCTAGCCATCTCTGATATACCCTTCTAGCCACCTCTGATATACTATTCAAGCCACCACTGATAAACCCTTCTAGGCATCTCTGGTATACCCTTCTAGCCACCTCTGATATGCCGTTCTAGCCACCTCTGATATACCCTTCTAGCTATCTCTGATATACCTCCATAGCCACCTCTGATATACCTCCATAGCCACCTCTGATATACCCTCCTAGTTCAAATCTTATATACCCTCTCTAGTCACCTTTCATAGAACCTTTGATCCCGCCTATTAATGACCCTAACCTGTCTCTAGCCCCACAATCAACCAATCTACACACCACCCATCCTCAATACCCCCCACCCAACACACACCCTCTACTCTCGCCTCATTTCCACATAAAACAAACAACACTGTACATTAGCACGGAGCCTTCTGATCAAAGCTTAAATTAAACAGGGGAAAACCTATCAGTAAATTAAATGGTTCCACTTATGTCTCATCGGGATTGGTGGAGGGAACCTGTGCTGGACACTGATTGACGTCACACTATCACGAGAATTGCCTTATCGTTGTGATATCAAAGGGAGGCAATGGTGGGCACAGAGAGAGATAGAGATAGAGATAGAGAGGGGAAGGAGAAAGAGGTAGGGTGTGTTTGAGATAGAGAGAGAGAGAGAGAGAGAGAGAGAGAGTCTGTATGTTATAAAAATGGGGAAAATACGAAAAGGCAATGAGAAGGGAGGACGAGGGAATGATAGAAATATAGAAAGCAGGCATAGCGATTGCAGTAGAGAGGTGGGAAAGATTCGGGGATAAAAGATCAGCGACTAACAAGAACTTGAAGGGATTTTTTCCTTTGATAACTATTTCTAAACGTTAAACTATTATATTCCTCGGTATCCTGTTTCATTAAGTTGAGAATTTTAGTGAGTCAAAATTGTTGTTTAATAAGTATAGCCGAATTGAATCTTGTGTGGCATTTAAATATGTTCTGTGGCGTTGAAATATTTTGTGTGACGTTTGAATAATGTGTGTGGTTTTACTGTAAGTAATGTTTAGATATTTTGTGTGGCATTCAAATATTTTGTGTTGCATTCAAATATTTTGTGTGGTATTTAAATATTTTGTGTGGCGTTTAAATATTGTGTGTGGTGTTAAACATCATGTGTGGTGTTTAAATGATATTTATGGTTTTTAAATATTGCGAGTGATGTTTAAATATTTTGTATGGTGTGTAAAAATGTTTTGTGTGGTGTTTAAATATCGTGTGTGGTGTTTAAATATTTTGTGTGGTGTTTAAATATTGTGTGTGGCGTTTAAATATTTTGTGTGGTGTTTAGATATCATGTGTTGTGTTTAAATATTGCGAGTGATGTTTAAATATATTGTGTGATGTTTAAATATTTTGTGTGGTGTTTAAATATTTTGTGTGGTGTTTAAATATTTTGTGTGGTGGAAAGACATCTCTATTCCGACTAAGTTTCTCAAGGCAGTTCAAACTGCGAAAGATCGCTGCTTCGAATTAGCTTGCTTTCCAAACAGGCCCACGACATGTATGTTGCGTTCTAATCAAAAGAACGTAGGATGTGTAATAGAAAGTAATAGTAAATAGAAAAAGCGTCTGCATTGTTTAAAATAGATTATAATTTTTTTTTTTTTAAATTAACTTTAATTAATTTCGTTTAAAAATTAAATCTAACCAAAGCTGCTATTTTCGAAGAATTGGGCCGGTTACTATTAAATAATAATTGAATCGAACCCATACTAGCAGTGAGTTCACTTTGAGATTTACATTCGGTTCGCCTGCAAATTGTTACCGTTTAAAAACAGTTATAGCGTAGAAGAGGTAAGTCGGCTTTGAGTTCTTGGCAGGTATACAATTTATTACGCCATTAAGATTCATTACTAACACGTGAAAAAAGCGTAAACAAAAAAAAAAAATTGGAAAGATATATCGTGACATTAATTGGTCTCATTATTGCTCTTTCGTAATTTTGTATGGATGTTTAAATTCCTAACTTAAATCCATCTCAGAAAATATCGTTCCTTGTGTAATACACTCTTTTCCCAACCTTTAAACTACAAAGAAATTTTGGGTTATAAAATTATAAAATTAATTTATCTACCACTTACTATTATAAATATCCGTGTATATAAATTATATAAATTACTAAGATTTATGTTTAAATAACGGTATATACTGTGTATTAAAATTTTATTTGCTTACCGTAGTGTATAAGGTAAAGCAAACTACAAATTTTGTAAACCTTCCATTAAGAATTGTTGAAGTTATTCGTCAAGACTTATTTTACTACAATGCTTCTGGTGCAATTTGGGTGAAATTATTTTGAGCGTTAAGCAGATAATTTAAAATACCATTAAAATCGTCTTGAAATATTTCTTCCATAAGCGTCAAATTTAAAAGAAATGTCAGAAAGTTTCCCGAGAACCAAATGTGTTCTTAGAAATAAAGAGTCCATCTTACGCTAATTGTAAAACATCCGGGGCGTTGCCTAGTAAACACATCGGGATGTTGCCTAATAAACACATCGGAACGTTGCCTAGTAAACACATCGGAACGTTGCCTAGTGAACACATCGGGATGTTGCCTAATAAACACATCGGAACGTTGCCTAGTAAACACATCGGAACGTTGCCTAGTGAACACATCGGGACGTTGCCTAGTAAACACATCGGGACGTTGCCTAGTAAACACATCGGGACGTTGCCTAGTGAACACATCGGGACGTTGCCTAGTAAACACATCAATCGAAAAAAAAAACCCAACGCAGTGTGTTATATTTTACCACGTTTTTCTTAGTTTGCTTTCTTGTCTGTCTTTCCGGGGCAAAAATTGAATTCCTTTTTTGAACCACTTCTGATCATCCAATTTTGATGAAATTTTGCATGCATACTTGATTCACATGACAATTTAATATTTCATTAATTATAGTACTCAATTCTACTTAATTATAGTAATTATACTAAAAATAACGTGGGGCGTATCATATATAGACTGTGGAGGAATTTGAAACTGAAAAGTTTAATGTAATAGCATTAATAGACCAAATTTCAGCCGAATGCGCCCGACGTTTTCAGTTCGAAAATATTTTGGTGTGTAAGAGTGTGTATGTACAAAATGTCCACAATGTGCATCCAACAAAACAGTTCTGGCTCAGCCCAGGGGAAGGGAAGTTCCAACATAGCCCAAGAAAAAAATTATTTTCTTCTTTTTAGTTCACAAAACGTGGTATCTTAAAAACTTTTTAAAAAATATTTTTATTTACAATAGCGTTGAAAGAATACTAAATCCCACCTAACAAACAAAAATTTTAGAAAATTCCATCTACCGCTCTTCCTCTCTACCGTTTGCCAACGTGTAACAAGCATTGTCAAATAAAAATGTGGAGTTATCCCCCCACCCCACTAGCCTCCCCTGTTCCCTTTATCCCAGAACGTGCTGTTAGACAAACGGCCTTCATTTGGTTGTGAGTAAACGCCAGGGACCATAATCCTGAGGTGACAACCCTACCCATATTATGGGCTGCGTAATTTTCGTCATTGTTGTCTCCCGTCGCGTTTACCATACAAATGTACACTCGAGCCCTTGGGCCGGTCGACTTTTCGTGAGTGTTTGCATGTGCGTCTGCGCGCACCAGTGTGCGTCTTTTAGCTGCGAGCGTGGTTGAAAATGTCGGCTTTTCCCAGAAATTATAAAAAAATTGGATTTTTACAGACACACACACACAAATAGTTTCCAAGCTTATGCTTCCAGGTTTAAAAGTAGACACATTTTTATGGTGGTACTTTCCCGTAAACAATTTTGCTTCATGACATATTTTATACATACATACATACATACATACACACACACACACACACACACATATATATATATANGTGTGTGTGTGTGTGTGTGTGTGTGTGTGTGTGTGTGTGTGTGTGTGCGTGCATGTATATAAGCAACCCGTAAAAACAAGTTTTTGAATATAAATCATTAAAAGTAATGATTATTTCAATATAATACGCACCGCGCGACTGACCCCTGTGACATTGAGTTCTGGAGTGAACTCAAGCTACCCATTAAGGTTAAATATAGCAGACGGCTACACATGCTACATATCGATACATTGAGATAAACTAAACTTTAATGAATTTAATTACAGTACATTCGATCGATCTGAAAATTTGATACAATTCACTGTTAGGTCTAATTGCAAAATTTCAGCTTTTCTTTTTATCCGGGACGGGCGGGCGGGACCACGACAAGACGGTTAAATTATATAAGGGATTTTAAAAAAAAAAGAAAAGAAAGGATAAAAAAGGGGCGGGGAAGCGGACACTCCGAAGATATCGGAGTTGGCTAACCAACGTATAGCCAAGGACTCTAGTCAGATTCCTCGGAGCTTAGCACTGGCTGGCGGACCACTTTTGGAAAATTGGCTGATGCAATAGACGGACAATGCGACCACAAGAGGCGACCCATAGGCAATATGCTGAAATAAAGGCGAATAGACAGTTAGCGGTAGAAACGGTTTCGTCTTATTAAGGGCCAGCGAATCAAACGAGGCAAGAACAACTAACTCCCACTTCAACAAACAGTACCACAAGGGTGACTCGAGCTGTTGGCATTACTGTCTAGTCCCAAAAACAGAGACGATTTTTGTTTTTCGGCGCATGGATATTCCCCGGAGAGTCCAGGGCAGTGTTGCGAAGTCTAAGTGCCAGATTTTCCCAGACAGGAGTCAAAAAATTCCCAAATAGGGCTAAAAATTCCCACATGCATTAAAAACTTGGGAAAAAACCTGAAAAGTGGCAACTTCAATTAAATGCTTTCGCATTCATTTTAATTACTTTGGACTTCCAAATTAAAAAATAATAAATATTTATGCATTTTTAGGCAATTTTTAATAGAGTACTTTCAATTTTTATTTAATCTATACGTTTTTTTTAACAACTTGGCTACAAAGCCAAAATATAGATTATACTTTTAAATATTAACATTATGAAGTTTTGAAAAAGTTATTTGGATACTCCTGTAATTTAAATTTGTCTGTGATTGATAAAGATATTGTTTTTAATGAATGCTTTGAAATTTATTAATAATGAATCAATCATACATGGTTACATAGATTGTTATATATTTACATAGTATTAATAATTTGGTCCTATATATGTAACAAACATTTTATGATGATTCGGGCTCAGACTAATTAATTATATTATTTAATGGTAATTACATTTACACAATCTAACCTTAAACTGTCAGTGACAATGTTGGGAAAAACCATGCCAAAACGTCAGAAAAAAAACTAGATCCGAAATAAAAAACCTAGACACGCTAAAAATAAACAAACATGACGTCAAAGAGCCTCCCACCACATCAAAACACAAGTATTTCTTATTTGAAAATGAGCATGTTTCAAATTATTTTATTTTATTTTCATTCAATAATGTATTTAATTTTTAAAATTTGTCAATCTCAAAAATTCCCATTTTTTAGGCAAAATCCTTAAAAATTCCCTAATTCCCATTTCTCAAAATTTGGCTCAAAAATTCCCATGATTAGGGAAATTTCCCCCGACTTCGCAACACTGGTCCAGGGCCAGGGCACCGGAAGATTTCAACGCCCAGAAAATGTTTTATGGCACAGCTCAAAAGATTGAGACGTTTGCCACGGGGCTAGCCGGGATGTGCCATACGCCCAAGGCCAAACGGCCACGTCAGAATACGCAGTTTGTAAATTAGATATAAGACATTACTTTACCGTGACAGAACTTATCGCGCACTCCCCCAAATATACATATACATATTATGGCTGGTACTGATTAAAGTTTTTTGTTCGATTAATCGAGAAAAAATGTAATCCATTAATTCAGATTAATTCTTTTTTTTTTTTTTTTGACAAATAGATAGATCCCGTAAAGTAACTATTCCTTATGTGGCTATTCCATTTCTTCCGAATCTTGTAATGTAACACAGCTAATTCGTTCTGCTTTGCAAGAAATAAGGAAAAAACCTTTTTTGTTTACATATGCAGTCTAAATAGATAATAATACGAAGGAAAAGTATGTAACAACATATATATTATTATTAAACTAAAAAAAAAAAGAAATATTTTCTTAAATTTTAACCGATAAATTTGATTTTAATCGATTGATATTATTAACGATTAATCGATTAATTAACCATTAATTTCCGCAGCCCCAACATATATANATATATATATATACAGTGGCGTAGCAAGAGGGGGCGGTTGGGGCGGACCGCCCCGGGCGGCACGCATTTTCAGGACAGCATTTGTGGGCAATTAAAAAGTACAGCTATTTTAGATAACCACCCCTTAATTTTTTGAAAGGGTTAAACCAAGGTGAAACAAAAATACTCATAATTTTGGGTTTTCTAATAAACTGGTCGCAGAACATTTGTTTGCTTACATATTGATTGTATACGTATACTCGTACAAAAAAATTAAGATTGCTAAAAAAAAAAGTATCGAATGTTTTCGAAAATCAATCGGTATACGTAACAGATCTATGAAAACTACACATAAAAAACATCACCGCTGGGCCGAAAAATATGTGCTATTAATATTGCTACAGCAGTTTTGTTTTTGCGTTTAATTTCCACATGCGCAGAATGATTCGCGAACAAGTACCAATATGACACGGTGGTTTAAACTCGCAAACTTGTGTTTTACTTTCAAGTAGTAATTTACGTTACTGTTTCAGTTTTCATAACAGTATTGTAAGGGATTTATAACAATTATTTTAAAAAAATAATAATTTCTATTGCATTTATTTAGCACAAATTAAAATGCGGCTATTTATTAAAATGTTATTCCTATCCAATTAAAGTAATGTGCAAATAATTTAGATGATGACAAGAATATGAAAATATTCAATTTCTCCGTTAATTAACACCGCAATAGGCATAAATAATTAAAATTGACATCTGAAGAAGTAGCTACTAAAACGAGATCAGATGCTGGAATTCTACTTGATTCGGTGCAATCTTTTTCTTGTGTATGTTTTATGTTATCTCAGTTGATGGAAACTCGTTTTTTTAAAAAAATTAATGGAAACCCATTACATGGAACAATGGGATATGCTAATACAAAACGCTGTTATATCAGCCATAAACAATTTGTGAAAAAATATGATTTGTGAAAATTCAGAAGACGTGGTTATATCTTGAGAAGAAAAATTGCAACGATAATAGTTGTTATCAATAGATAGAATTTAAAAGAAAATTAAAGAACTCTTTGAACTGGTGCATATCCTTGCAAGAAAGCATAAATAATATAAACGCCCAAGTCACTCACTGAGTATGTAACGCTATGGCGTAATTTTTTGAACTTTATTTTAATACAAGGTTTGCATCGGGAGGTGTGCAAAATAATCATAAATTAAAGATTCTCGGCATAAAAAATAATATCTGACGTCATTGTTTTAGCTTATCTTTTAATTTAGGAAAATGGAACGATTTTTATTTTTTAAAAAAGGGTTTGAGGATTTATAATTCTACTAGCCGAACCTTGTCGTAGCATACGCCACTAATGATTTAGTGACGGGTGAAGACTTCCTGAAAAACACATTTGTCCAAATGGGTTGGGTTGGGAAAACGACTGTGAATTAAAAGATGGAACTCTGGAGAGAGCAACATACATTTGTCCAAGATTGAAAACAGGTTTTTGAAGATACAGACATGTCTTTTTGAACGTTAGCTAACCAAACCAGCCGGAATCGAAGAGAACAATGGAAACGCAACGTGGCTCAGACGACTGTAGGAGATACCAAAGCGACTGAGAACACAGGAGCGATGAGGTACACACTGCTGCGGGTACACACAGTTGCGCATGCCTAGGGAGTGAGGGAGGGCGCCTAAAGTATTCATTTTATGAAAATAAAAGTTGAGGAGAGTGAGTTACTACTTTTCTGTCATTGAGCACAACGGAGAGCACGAAGTTATTATGCCAATGTCGAGAAACAAAGTTTACAGCCGTGTTGCGAAGTCATGTTCGAAAAAGAAGATGGGAATGAATGGGCACAAAGACAAACATTTTTAAAAATTAAAAAAGGAATGTCTTAGCTGGAGCTTGAACCTACGACCTTCTGTGTGTTAGGCAAATGTAATAACCAATACACTGCGAAATACATGCTATTCTGTTGTTCTGAAAGAACAAAATAATTGACCTAAATTGAACGCGTTGTTGGTCTCGATGACCCTCCACCATCTGCACTACTTTTTCTTGCCAGCTGATTGGTCGGTGGGGCTAGACAGCTTGGTGTCTGGCATGGTTGAACCACGAGGAGAATTATATATATAGATAATACTTTGTGTACATTTCAGGAAGTTTAATATTTTTATCAACCAAGGATAAGTTACTTAGGCTTTTGACAAAAAGTGAGCGCCATAGGCGCCCTACAATCCCTAGTTCGTATATAATACCATATAATAACATGTAACCTACTAAATCAAATAAAATACTATTTTGACATTGATAAAGAAAATTTCAAAATTTAAAGAAAAACCGTTTTTATAGTGGTAGGCCTACCTACACTACAAGAAGGAGCATTACGTTAGAAAACGGGGGGAAAGACCATTTTATCTATTATCATTTATTCAACAGTATAGATTGGAAAATTATATACCCAACAGAAAAATTGTAATTTAGCTAAGAATTTTCTCAATGATTGCTATCAGAGTTGCTAGTTATGAAAGGAGCTTCTCGAAACTGAAGTTGATAAAAAAAATATCTTCGTTCCACAATGAGTGGTTTAAGACTCCAAAATCTTGCAATATTTACTATAGAACAAGATATTACAAATAATTTTTAATTTTAACACCATAATATTATGTATTGACCAATTCGCACATTACCATAATTATGGAACCGTTTCCGGTGTTTAAGGAGTTATCTTATCAAATACTGGGCTGAGTAATGTAAATCGTATCAGTAGTTACATAGCATTTTTTTTATTTATATAACTTTGCTTATTACGTCAATATAAAAAAAAATATTTTACAGACAACTTTGTAGCTGCTAATTTGAATGAATTGTAAAAGGACAGTGGCGTAGCTAGAAATTTGCAGGGGTTTGGGGGCCCGAGAGGGATTAACCTGTTTTGGGGCCCCACATACATGGCGGTGGCGTAAGATTTAATGTAAAAAAATTCTGACACTAATTTGGGGCCCTCCTCAAGTGGGGGCCCGGGGGTACTTTCAAATTTTGACCCCCTCTCCCTCCCATAGCTACGCCACTGTAGAAGGGTCCATCAAGAAAAAAATAGGAGTTTTTCCACCACTTGAGAAACTGTTCTGAATGGACACTGCACTGAATGGACACAACACTGAATGGACACTGCACAGAACGGGCACTCCCCTTATGTTTGCGTACAATGCTCACCTTGCCGCCAACCAAAAACAACAGGATTTGACGTGAATTTCAAATAAGGGGAGGCAAATTCGGGGTATTTGAGCGTTTCCTGACGTGTAATGTACCCCCCAAAGGGCGATAATTAGTGGATTATAGGACATAAAATACTCTCAGGAGAGACAGAGAAAAGTTATCAAGCATCAAATACGATTATTCAAAACGCTAACTATACCTCCATTGTTTCTCAATTAGTTTGGTTCTACTCGTGGGAATCTTAAGAGCTTAAGTGGCATCAAACACAATTTTTTTGTCTTGAGATCTTTGTTCCGTGTAAAACTCGTTTGCAGAGTCGCACAGCATCCATTTTGTGTGTGCAAATTTTTAAGAAAATTAACTTTACAATAATTTTAAACTGCTGCGCGGCGTCAATCAGATATCTGATATCTGTGCGGCCGCACAGCTTAATGGGAACATTAACGAAAAATGAAAACCAATCTTTTAGTAAGCAGCACACGTAGTTTTTTTTCCCTTCCAATAAATTGCGGTGTTATAAAGATTAAAATATGATCATTAATTGAACATTCATTATGAGGACTTCTTTTAAATTCCTCCACCCACATTGCTGACGTCATCAGAGAATGGACATCCCTTTAACTGTTTTAGATGTTTAAATCCATGGACTATTGTTCTCTAGCTTCATTTATCATGATAATTTGTGCTAGGCTCAGTCAGTTTTGAAATGCTTTGAGTGAAATAGGACTGCCGAATTTCGATGGAGTGGGGTGGGGGAGGAAGCTACATGACTGTAGACGCCCTCAACACTTGGGGGGCGGGGTTGTGAAGCCATCTGCGGCTAATTGTTAACGGTGGAGAGGGCCAGTTTAAATACAATCTTACTTGAGTAATATACTTAATCCAGTCCGATCAAAAAAAATAATAATAATAAAAATAAAAAATAAAATATTAAAAATAAATAAATAAATAAATTTAAAAAAACACAAACAATTGAAAATATTGTTGAAAACTATAGAGAAACAAGGTAGGATTCTTCAATCCGTAACAGTACACATTAAAAATCAAATGCATTATAATAAAACAATGAAAACAGAATAAAATAAATGAAAAATAACATATTTGGCGAAGAACACGTGACATGGTCTCGGTAAAATATGGGATGAGAGCCTATTGGTTTGGGTTATGTTATAAAGCAAAGATTGATTTAAGGTAAAAAAAACAACAAATCTGAAGCTTCTCTAGGTACGTGTTCTGTTCATGTACAAAATTTACTTAGATTGGAACACAAAATTGAAGTTAGAAGATGATTCTATTTTCTTAACTCATGGACTCAGTTCCTGTTGGTACTTCCCCAAAATATCATGAAACCTTGTGTAAAAAAAGATGATCCTTATAATCTTGGTTCTTAATGTGTTCTTGTGTCGAATTATAACTGGACATTAAATGCTACCCCAAAAAATCAGCGCTTAACGTACCCGGCAGCTACCGTATTGTAGCACGAACAGTTGTAAGCTAGATCTCTTTGTTTCCAGGCAAGCTTAGCACAATCTTAGTCAGCCCCCATAGTAATCTCATATTTCTTATTCAAAGCTCACCGCGGTGTTGTAGGGTTTGGCGGAGGAGTGTGGTGGCATATCTGATGCGGTGTGCGGTGTTTTCCACGAGCGTCTTATCTTAACCAGCGTCGTGTCCCTGGTGTGTCCACGTGACTGTGTGAGCCAGGCGTCCTTCTTACCCCCCTCCCCTGACACTGGTGCCGTGATAAGGAGAAAATCTTGGCTGTTGACACGAGGCTTAGTGGCCGGCCTGTCAAACATGCAGTGAGCAGATAACCGAAGCGGTTGCCGGGTGGCCTTGTGTATGTGACCATATGGTCAGTGGATGTGTGACCATATGGTCAGTGAATATGTGAGCACATGGTCAGTTGATATGTGAGCACATGGTCAGTGGATGTGAGCACATGGTCAGTTGATATGTGAGCACATGGTCAGTTGATATGTGAGCACATGGTCAGTTGATGTGTGAGCACATGGTCAGTTGATATGTGAGCACATAATCAGTTGATATGTGAGCACATCGTCAGTTGATATGTGAGCACACCGTCATTTGATATGTGAGAAAATGATCAGCAGATATGTGACCATATTGTTAGCGAAAATGTGAGCACATGGTTTGTGTGTATGCGAGCTAGTAGTTCATTTGTATGTTAATATTTGGCCAATGTGTAATGAATGTTGGTGATCGCTTAATACAGTCTTAACACTCTTTTGGGCACCTGGATAAAGAAATAGTGTTGGGCCCCTGGGCTAAGAAAGAGTGCCCCTCCCCGCAGGAATACAAAATAAATAAACATAATATATATAAATAAGCATGTGAAGCCCCTATGCTCGTGGGCCGCCTTGGAAATTTCCCAACGAGTCTATGCGTTAAGACGGCCCCGGATTAATATGCTAGCGAGCCTTGTTCTGTCGATATAATAGTTGGTGTTTCGTGGATATATAATTATAGGATATGCGAGCATAGGGTCAGAAAATGTTTGAGTAGGTGGTCAGTGGAATCAAAATTATAAGTGTATCCGTGAGCAACCAGTAGATGTTTAGTACGTGTGACGTAATGGTCAAGTTCGCGCTTCTTTTGTGTGCTGGTCTGTGCCCTGAGATATTGACCATTCATTTCCATGGAATAGATTTAGTGCAGACTAGTAATAAGGGAAGCTGTCGAATAGCGAACATATACTTGCCTTCGTAAAAAAAATATTTAAAAGTTCAAGCTGCCTTACAGAGTCCATTCCTGGGTAAGCTGCCCCTAAGTACAAAGAACTTGAAGATAATTGCAGTGACTTTGCAGGAAAATAAAATACACGGGGAAATAACTCAATGATACGGCTATTAACAAACACGCTGTTCATGAATACAAATTTTACACGCGAGACCAAATGAACTTTTATCAAAGACGCAAACTAGACTAAAGACTTAACATACGTATTATAATACACGTTTACAAAAAATAATTTTCAAGGCAGAGAAAAATCACACTTGATGGGTGGAAAGCGAATGCATTTTCTCCATTTTTCCAGAAGGTCCCTGGCAGCAGTCTGACAAGATGTAACAACAGAGCGCCTCGTCCCCCGGGGGAAAAAAAGATAATTATGTGTTTATTATAGAGCCCAAAAGTGCAAAGGCCACAAGGACAGGAGCACCTGAATGGTTTTTACCCGAAAGGGTTACACACAATTACTAAATTAACGAGATGGCGAGCCTGGCAACACAGTCTTTCACGATGTAGCAGACTCCCCTCTCCTGCTCCCCTTAAACTGCCAAACAAATAAATAAATAACCATAGTCGAGAGCTACTGAGAAATTATAAACGTTTTAAAAAATCTAGTTGACGCTCACATTTTTGTTCGATACTGTTAGTGTTTATTAGGATGACACGTTTTTTTTTAATGATTAAGTGTTATATAATAATTAATGGGGCCAATAAAAACAAATGACTCACTGATGAAGTGATATGATGGTAGCAGGCTATTGCTGAGCAATTCAAAGATTGTTATTTGGATCTTGCTTTGTGTTTTTATTCTATTTATCTGCTCTGCGGATGTTTTGTGTATGTATTTGTGTTTGTGTTTTTTGTGTTAGTATGTGTGTCTGTTAGTTAAGGTTATGTTTTTTACTTTTAAACTCATGTGTATGTATGACTATAATTACAGCAATATTCCGCCGATATTCTCTCTGAGACAAATCGCATGACCAACAATTCAAAAAGCAAATCAAGGGGCACTTCATGGTGGACTTTCAGTTACAACAACGCCCGGACCAAACCCCGATTACCCCAGGCACTGATCAGACACAATTATAACCATTTGCCCTTCTTCTTTTGTCTTATATAACCAGGCTCCTCCACCAACAAGCATGCTAAAAAAATTATATTTTAGTTGCTTTTGTTCAAAATTCTACTTTCAGAGCTCATTATTGTCATATTCTAATAAAGCTCAAGTGCCAATAACTAAAAATTTGAATCGTATTTGTTTTTGTTTTTTTCACTACCTTTAATATATTTATCTGCAAGTGATTTTTCCCTTCATACCATGAGACAATTTTTTTTTTAAAGCAAGACTTAAATGAGCTGGGTTTTTTTTTTCGCGAGAAGTTTACCAGCTCGGATTAGTGAACGAAACGTTTGTTTTCTTTAACGTGAATGCTTCTTATAGAATTAAAATGTGGTGAGACTGCAATCAGGCTTGATTGGCAAAAAAAGTGTTATATAAACATATTGTAAGTAGCCTTTACAGGACGCCGAAAATTGAGAAAAAAGATTCCCATTTTTGGTGGGCGCCTTTAGTGTTTTCTCATTATGGATCGGGGCGGAGTGTCTTGAAAATAATAATTGATTTCTCTATAATTAAATACCTGACCTAAAAAGGAAAAAAAAACAGGATTTAAAAAAAAAATGTAAATCCTTTATATATGAGACATGGCTAAAAGTATGTTCAATATAATACGAACCGCGCGAAGCACTAGCATAAACATTTACAGATCGAAAAAAATATTATAAAAGTATGTTCAATATAATACGCACCGAGCGGCAGACCAGCATAAAAATTTACATGCTACATAGAAATACATCGAGGTAATGTAACAATTCATTAATTTAGTTATAGTTGATTCGATCAACGTGAAATTTTTGAAAATCATTTTTATTGTCTCTGTGAATCTGCCTGCAAAATTTCAGCTCGATACGATACCGGGAGGTGGGTTAAAAATCAATTCAGTTTTTGTCCGACAGACAAAGGCTACGAGCTAATGTTAAGGATTTTTGTAAAAAATATATAAAAATCCCTGTTTGAAAAGCCATGAAGTCATCTCCGGCTTGACTCTGGTTTCGTCGTTTCTCTCTCAACTCTGTAGTACAAGACATATTTTCTGTTTGTTGTGCTTCAGTGGATATTGTTAGTACTGAGCTCAGTCGGTAATTTCTTACTTTCTCGTGCATCCCAGCTTTAAATTTGACAATTTCCCTTATTTTTTTAAAGAGCTTAAACTTAAACACTTAATAGTACAATTTCTTCTTTAACATCATCTATTTAATTTCTTATTGAACCTTCCACATCATCCATTACTTCCACTTAATGAACCTTCCATATCATCCATTACTTCCACTTAATGAACCTTCCATATCATCCATTACTTCCACTCACTTAATGAACCTTCCATATCATCCATTACTTCCACTTAATGAACCTTCCATATCATCCATTACTTCCACTTAATTAACCTTCCATATCATCCACTACTTCCACTTATTGAATCTTCCACACCATCCACTACTTCCAATTATTGAACCTTCCACATCATCCATTACTTCCACTTATTGAAGCTTCCATATCATCCATTACTTCCACTTAATGAACCTTCCACATCATCCATTATTTCCACTTATTAAGCCTTCCACATCATCCATTATTTCCACTCATTAAGCCTTCCACATCATCCATTGCTTCCACTTATTGAACCTTCCACATCATCCATTACTTCCACTAATTTAACATTCTTCTTTGACATTCTGGATTATCTTGTTTTATTTATTTTTCAAATTGCGTCCAAATTAATATTTCGTAATCATAATATTTTACGTGTAGGGCGATTAAGATTTCCTATAAAGTGCTAGTGAAATATTTCCAATCGACAGCGTATGTCGCCATTGTAATGATTTTCTTGCTGGTTGCGTAGCAACGCAATATACAGCAACACCAACAAAAAATGTGTATTTTAATTCTACTATTTTTATTCTTTGTCAGTCGAGCTGGGTTTTTTTCATCATCGAGGTTCTCTATTTCATCTTGCGGATTTTTTTATATACATCTGCCAACACATTGTCAGATATTGCTGCAAGACTTTTTTGTTAGCCTGTGTCAGTCGCAGTATAGTTTTACCTTGTGATTTTCTATTGTCTACCCACCTTGCCTTTGTTATTGTCTTTGTCAGCATGGCATCCTGCCTTCATCAGCCATTATACCTTTGTATCTCGTTTCTGCCAGACTACTGTCTTGTATTTTGTATCTTGTATTTTAAAGACTGCTGTAACTGGTCCCGTGTATCGTAAATGTCATCGTAGAGCAGATGAATTAAAAGGAATAATTCTTCTAGACACGTTTAAAAGAAGAAAAAAATCCAAAGTATATTATAGTGATGACAATTGTAAATGGAGTGTGCACCACGCATAAAATACAGGATCCCCCAGAGATTGGGTTTTAATGAGATTCTCGGAACATTTGAGACTGAATATACGAGGACGATTGAGAATTATGAAGAAGGAATAACATTTATGATACATGATAAACATAAACGCCGACGACACCAAGGATTTAAAGTGAAAGAAGAGGAAATTAAACTCCGACTGATGAAATCTACTCTAAAGAGATTTATTCAGTCAAATCAACCCTGACTCGATTATAATACCAGTGGAGGCCAACACTGCGGTGCAGGCCTGGTGTTGTTGACACATAAACAGTACAGAGACGTCTAATTTAATCTCCCGGCCCATGTCTTACACTTGAGAAGTCGCCTTAGTTTAGAGTGGAGATTTGATGATAGAAATTATTGATGAGCTTCGGGTCATGCTGGGATGGCGCAGCTAAGCGAAGCCAAGACATTCTCTGTCTGGAGACAGGGCTTATAAGGTTTGAATAACAACCTCATCCCTACAGACTTTACATACTCAACAGACTTTACATTTTATATACTCAACAGACTTTACATACTCAACAGACTTTATATACTCAACAGACTTTACATACTCAACAGACTTTACATACTCAACAGACTTTACATACTCAACAGACTTTACATACTCAACAGATTTTACTCTACAGACTTAACATACTCAACAGACTTTACATACTCAACAGACTTTACATACTCAACAGACTTGACATACTCAACATACTTTACATATTCAACAGATTTTACATACTCAACAGACTTTACATACTCAACATATTTTACATACTCAACAGAAATTTCTCTACAGACTTAACATGCTCTACAGACTTACGTACTCATACTTTACATACTCAACAGACTTTAATGTACAGACTTTACACTACAGACTTGAAATACTCTATTGACTTTACTCTACAGACTTTACATACTCTACAGGTGACTTTAAAGGTGCGGATTTGACAGCTGATTCAGCTGATGTCAAATATGACGGCTGCCACATTTAGCAGAAGTCAGGCGGGTATGAAATCTCAATATAAGCGATTGTAAGGGACCTTTGTTGATCGCTTATTGTTATAGGTGTTTGCAGTATGAATTTTTTTAAAAAAGAAAATTTAAGCTTGATTTAGATCTATATGACAGAAAATAACTATGATTTCTCACATTCGAATCTTTTTTTGCTTAGATTAAAATTAATGGATCTCTTTTTTTAAAAAAGCGTTCAATTTATAGCTATGTAGTTATAATTCTCCCCCCCCCCCCTTTTACACCCCAATCACAGTAGATAATGTGACTTTGATATATTTTAAATCAAATGTCCTAAACATATACATAGCCATGAAGAAATTTAAATTTTAAAACGGAAAAACAGGTACAACATATGAAACAATGTAGTATAAATATAAAGGCCGCAGAAATTAAAGATTATTTAATTGAATAACATTAATTTGATCGATTAAAATTCAAATAAAATTTAAGAAAATATTGCTATTCCCCAATTTATTCATAATTTAAATTTGTTGTTATTTGCATACTTTGTTCTCGTTTTATTGTTATTTATTTAGACTTGAATACGTATCAAAAATGTTTTTCTTCGTTATTTCTTGCATAGCAGAACGAATTTTCAGTGCTACATCACAAAATTTGGGAGCTATGGAATTTGGCGACTTATCCGATTTCGCGTAATAATGAATCGCAACTTAACGGGATCTATATATGCGTTATAAAAATATAATTAATCCAAAATAATCAATTAATCAATTAATTTTGTCCCGGTTAATAGAAAAAACTTTTTTTTAAAAATCAGCACCAGCTCTAATTAATATTAATTTGGTCATATGTTTGGCAAAAAGTAAGTACCCAGATTAATATTTAGATACTTTAAAACAGAACAGCATAATAAGATTGAAACCAGAACAAGTAAGACCCCAAAAACGCATGACAACCTGTTGGAAATAATTTCGTAACCGGAAATAGAAGTTTTCAGAAAATTACCCCCCCTCCACCAGCGTCCCACATTGTTGTTCTTTGTCCTTTGACAATTTTCTCACCCCTTTGCACCAGAGGATACTGCATTATTCGGCACAACTAGGGACATCACAATATGGTTTTAAAAAGGGTGAAAAAAAAAAGATAGAAAAAAAAAGATTTATAAAAATATATATATAAAAAACATGAAAAAAAGAGAGAAAAAAGAGCAAAAAACACGTTTTGGTATAAATTATGGATCAGCGTTGATTTTATTTTATTTCTACGTGGGGAAAAGAATTTCTTTAAAATAGTGCGGTTAAAAAATATTTATTGAAGTAATATTTTTAAAAAATTCAAAGTTTAATGCTAAACAATTTGTATGGCTCCATAAGAAGGTATTTTATGGTATGGCAACTTGTATGGTAATGCAATATCCAAAGAATCTAATGATGAGCTAGAATTTACGCAAATTGTATAGTGATGCAATAACCAAAGAGTATAAGAGTATAAGAGTATAAGATGAGCTAGAATTTTCACTGCCATTGAAACACAGTTGTAAATAGTGATCTGCAATATTGATCAATGTAAACATTGTGGTGCAGCAGATAATGGCCTGTCCCAGAAAACAGAACATAAAAACAAAACACGGGCCAAAAACTTGTAGCATGCTTAGAGATGTTTCTAAAACTGCTGAATGCGTTCCACTAATGCAATACAACCCACATTTTAGTTGTTACACAGACAAGTTACATATATTTACATGCAGATGATGTCAGAGAATGGAGAGAGAAAATATTTAAGCGGTAACATATTTAATATTTATGGACATGATTTTTATTCAGACAGGCAAAGCATATAGATCTACTCAAAAAGAACACTACAAGAAAGTTTGAAGTAACACAGATTCTTAATGACGATGATTTAAAATTTATTTCATGTTTTATTCACAGTTTTATATTCTTTCACCCTAATAGCCTATGTCATTTAATGGTGAACATCATTGTATTTTTTAATCAAAATATTAATCAACAAGATGATCCGCGGCTTAGCCTACGCTGCAGACTTTCTCATCATAGATAGTGCATAGAACGGGGGAGGGATGAGAGAACGGACGCAAACAGCAGAACGATGTAATGAAAAAAAAAAGAAAGCGAGTAAACGTGGACATATGTTCACAACGGTTGTTGTTACCAGCCCCCCCAACCCTTTACTAGCATCCCTTGCCAACCATAAACTGTGGTTTTTCGACTCTAGGGTTAGTCATGTTCGCCAAAATATGGGAAAAAGAACAGGCAGAAAAAAAAAATTTTGTTTTAAAACTGTTCCATCTGGACTTTCCGCATACACGCAGACGTGATAACCACTACACTACGAAGGAACAATGCAAGTGAACGCAAGAAGCATTGTTCCCACACCCCCCACCTTTTGTTTTTCTTTTCACCCCACTACGCTTTCCCACTGTGATCTTTCCACACCAGCGGGGTTCATTCGTTAAGCTCATTTTCAGATGGTGGATGACGTGAATTATATATAAAGAAGATTATCTGGGTATTCTGTTAGTTCCTATTTGATTAGATCTTTGTAAATTCTCTTTAATGTGAGTCAACTAATGGAATTGACTAAGATTTTAAAGAAGCACTAGCACCTTTATTAAGCCATTATTTTTGCAAATGTATTATTGTTTCTATACGGGTTGTTCATAAATTAGGTCAACAAAATTTTGGCGATTTTCACCTCCCCCTCCCCCTTGTCAACAACTTGTCAAACTTCCAAAGACCCCCCCNAAAATAAATAAATAATAATAATAAATGGACGAGAAAAATATTTTAAATAGATTAGATTACAACTATAGAAACACATGAATGAATAAAAGAAAACTGTTTAGAAAAACAAAGTTTAATAAACTTTTAACTTAACAATGCTTCGACATCATAAATAGAAGTTTAATTTTTCCAACTCTTCATCAATTGTTCGACCTTGTGTGTTGAGGTCGCTTCCAAAATGTTCATGTTGCAAAATTAGTCCCGACAGTTCTCGAGTAAAATTAAAATACTGAAGGTTGGGTGAGTGTGTAACACAGAGCTACAAACGCTGCCTAATTTTCCTTTGTTAAGTAATTAAATTATTTTTTAAAAGCAAAGTTGTTAACAACAACTTTTCTTGACCTACCCAAACCCCCTTGTCAACAATTGTCAAAAAAATTCAGACCCCCCCCCTATTTTGTTGACGTAATTTATGGACAGCTCCATATCTATGTAAATTTTAACGAAATAATATTGTCTAAATTTAGCACCGAAATAAGGCATAATGTTTTTCTGTATGAGGAACAACAATGTCTGTTCCTATGAGCGAACTCCAATGGCATTCCTATATATAAAGATTTCATTAAAATTATAAGTTGATATTTATTTTAAGTTTTAAGTTCTGGATCCATCTCGCAAACTTTTCAGTTCTCTCATAATTAATAAATGATTTAACAATATCCACCAGATTTACAAGTCTAAATGGATTCACAAAGAACATGAGCTACATTTTTTAAAGTATCAATGCATTCAATTAACATTCATATCTTAACAACCACATAATGACATTATGCTGCAAATAAGCTTTGTTTATCAAAATAAACATTGTTTAGTTAATTTTGTAAATAAAGTTTGAAGCTTTGTGTCTTTACTGCTGTCTTGAGAACCTTAGTATTTGGTATACTGCGAATGTTTAATAGTAGAGAATTCAATTGTTTGGGGGCACATAAAGAAAAAGACACGTCGCCTGATGTTTTATTGGGTGTCTTAGGACCAGATAGAATACGCGTGTCTACAGAAGAGCGTAGCTGATGAGTAGGTGAGTAGACAGAAAGAAGTTCAGTAAGATAAGAAGGGCATGCAACGAAAAAAAAGTTGTGACATGGAGTGGACAGCAAAATTTAATACAAGGACTGCTATTGTAAATCAATGTCCTACAGCAAATACAAGTACTGCAGCTCTTATATAATGTCCTACATCAAACACAAGGACTGCAACTATTACATAATGTCCTACATCAAACACAAGAACTGCAACTCTTAATGTTCTTCATAAAACACAAGGACTGCAACGCTTATACATTGCCCTACTGCAAACAGAAGGACTGCCTCTGTGTTCTTTGAGTCACTCTCGCAAAGACACCGATCGACATTTTCGTCTTATTAATCATTTTATCTTGCATCTGTATGTGTGCGTGTTGGAGGGTGTGAGTGTGTTAAGCGGCGTCGAAGACATTATATATGTCCCCTCATTATGTGGAAGTGGATGATATATTTCTTAAAATTATGTGACCTTAGGCATACGTCTAGTTGTTAATAATTATATTTGTGTGTGTTAAAAAACCTCGCGATAGTGTGTGTCCATTTCAACAGAGTCCATTGGATCAATACGCCTCTAATGTTTGTTTGGCTTTCGTTTTGAAGTTTCGGTTTGGTTTATAAGGAGCGGGCAGATTATCTGATAAGCTCATTTGAAAGAGGGGAGGAGGGGAGGCAATGAAAATCAAGGAAGGGGAAAAAGAAGTAGAGATTTTAAGACAGGGCAAGAGATTGAGAGAGAACATAGAAAGATGAAGATTGAGGGGAAGAGGTAAATAGAAAGAGCTATTTGGAGAGAAAAAGTAAAATTAACAGAGAGAGGTGGGGGGAAGGGATATTTTTTAACTTCCTAAAATAATTTATTTAAAGATATGAAATAACTGCAGACAATTATTATGGTTTCAACATTATTTTTTTTTTCAATTATTAACATACGCCTCACAAAACATGATATACTCCATAAGTTGGTTAAACAAATACCATCAAAGATCAGCATACGACACTTATCCATCAAAAACCAGCATGTAACAGTCCTCCATTATACACAACCAAATAATAGTCCTCCGTCCATCATACACCAGAACGCAATAGCCCTTCATCATACACCAGAATGTAATAGTCCTCCTTCATACACCAGCATGTAACAGTCCTCCTTCATACACCAGCATGTAACAGTCCTCCATCATACACTAGCATGTGACAGTCCTCCATCATACACCAGAATGTAACAGTCCTCCATCATACATTAGCATGTAACAGTCCTCCATCATACACTAGCATGTAACAGTCCTCCATCATACACCAGCATGTAACAGTCCTCCATCATACACCAGCATGTAACAGTCCTCCATCATACACCAGTATGTTTTAGTCCTCCATCATACACCAGCATGTAACAGTCCTCCTTTATACACCAGCATGTAACAGTCCTCCTTCATACACCAGCATGTAACAGTCCTCCATCATACACCAGCATGTTTTAGTCCTCCATCATACACCAGCATGTAACAGTCCTCCATCATACACTAGCATGTAACAGTCCTCCTTCATACACCAGCATGTAACAGTCCTCCATCATACACCAGCATGTAACAGTCTTCCATCATACACCAGCATGTAACAGTCCTCCTTCATACACTAGCATGTAACAGTCCTCCTTCATACACCAGCATGTAACAGTCCTCCTTCATACACCAGAATGTAAAAGTCCTCCATCATACACCAGCATGTAACAGTCCTCCATCATACACCAGCATGTAACAGTCCTCCATCATACACCAGCATGTAACAGTCCTCCATCATACACCAGCATGTAATAGTCCTCCATCATACACCGGAATGTAACAGTCCTCCATCATACACCAGCATGTAACAGTCCTCCATCATACACCAGCATGTAACAGTCCTCCATCATACACCAGCATGTAATAGTCCTCTATCATACACCAGAATGTAATAGTCATCCATCATACACCAGAATGTAACAGTCCTCCATCATACACTAGCATGTAACAGTCCTCCATCATACACTAGCATGTAACAGTCCTCCATCATACACCAGCATGTAACAGTCCTCCATCATACACTAGCATGAACAGCACATCGCGTATTCCGTCGTACACTAATATTAAAGATATCCAGTCATGTGACACGACACAACGTATACAAACATATACACTTGTTTACAATAACAGTATTCATTATATTACATATTCTCTAAAAGGTCAACCTCAGAACGAGAAGGTACTGAAAACGGAGACGCAATAACCTTTTCCCTGTCGCACACTTAAGTCTTCTGACAAAACTCACACACAATTTTCATGATTAAAACTATTTTTTTTTTTTAACTTCAAATCGAGGCTTATTGCTATCATACCATTCGACCATCGAGTTGCGAAGGGTTAAAAAGAGTGAAATGATTTGTTACTGTAGGGTGAATTCAGTGAAATGGAATGTTCCTGTAGGCTGAACACAGTGAATTAAAATGTTCCTGTAGGATAAAGTCAGTGAAATGGAATGATCCTTTAGGGGCAAGTCAATGAAATGGAATGTTCCCGTAGCATAAATGACGTCGCTGACAAAACATGTTATTGTGTAGGCCAGTAATTAACCCCAAACAGCAATTCCATTAGAACTTTTCTTGATTGTGTTTGCTCCTCAAATTTGCTCTTTAGACATTTTGATATTTACACAAGATATAAGGTTTGGGGTGCGAGGGAGGCGGAGAGAGGGGTTAGGGTGGTCGCCATGGAAATTACTTTGTTTACGTGTTTCTGGGATGTTACGGTGTTCTCGAGCAGGGGTCTCCAAACTACGGCTCACTGGCCAGATGCGGCCCGTGAGACCCTCTGATTAGGCCCCTGGAAACCTTTAGATCTCCAAATAAATGTACTATTTTTACCTGTAGTTTACTAAAAAAAAAACTTAGTAGTTGACGGTTAGTAGTCGGCCCCAAAACTGCTGTTTGAAGTTAATGTTGCCCTCCGGCAGGAAAGTTTGGAGATCGCTGTTCTTTAATCTTATTTATTACCCTCTTTATAACAATCAAGAGCGACTTGGGCGTTGTAAACGTGATTAGAAAGTTGGAATCAACACTAACCGATGTCCTGGGGCTTTAAAACTTTTGAGATGAAATAGTGGTGTATAAGTGTCAGCAAAGAAGGAACCCTTAAAGAATGGTATTTAACTCTCAGCAAAGAAGGAACATGAAAGAACGCTGTATTAGTGTCAACAAAAAAAAAAAAAAAAGGAACCGTGAAAAAATGCTGTATAGTTGTCAAAATATAAGGACCAAGAAAGAATGCTTTATACATGTCAACAGGGAAGTACTGTTTAAGAGACCTTTTAAAAATTACATAATTATAAATGAATATTTTGGATACGATCAGGTAGAAAAAAACAAACAGGTTCTGATTCAGCTGATTTTGTAATTGAGATTTGTAAAAAGAAATAAAATAAGAGAACAGAAATGACTGGAAATATATGTGCGATCTTGCAGACTTAGTCCACGTTAAGACCTAGAAGCATGCAGAGCCTTTTATACGGCAATAATGTGTGTTAGACAACCAGAACAAACCCAGAACCGCTAACTGAAACAGAACAACGTTCTCTGTTTAAGTAAAATTATTTCTTTTTTAAATGTCAACGTTATGGCTAGTTGTTCCCCTTTAAGTGGTAAGCTCTTCTAGATAGAAAGCGAAATGATTCCTGACCCGGAAACCCGAAATGAGTGCATGCGGCAAAGTTTTGTCGTGACGAAGTCATCCATTGAATAGCTCACTAGATCACATATCGCACAATTTAAAAAATTGTTTTATTTGATGCTCCATTGCATTATGTTGATCTAATATTGCTACAAAATGTTTATCTCCTCATCGAATGTTTACTAAGAAAAAACATCACCCATTAATGTTGATATCAAGTAAATCTAGTTTATTATTGACATTTCTCTCCGTCCCACATTGCTTCTAACCCATTTATGTCCCACCTTCTTCTGTCCCGTTTATGTCCCACATTTCTTCTAACCCGTTTATGTCCCACAGTTCTTCTGTCCCGTTTATGTGCCACATTTCTTCTGACCCGTTTATGTCCCACAGTTCTTCTGACCCGCTTATGTCCCACAGTTCTTCTGTCCAGTTTATGTCCCACAGTTTTTCTGTCCCGTTTATGTCCCACATTTTTTCTGTCCCGTTTATGTCCCACATTTCTTCTGTCCCGTTTATGTCCAACTGTTCTCATGTCCCGTTTATGTCCCACAGTTCTTCTGTCCCGTTTATGTCCCACATTTGTTCTGTCCCGTTTATGTCCCACAGTTCTTCTGTCCCGTTTATGTCCCACATTTCTTCTGTCCCGTTTATGTCCCACAGTTCTTCTGTCCCGTTTATGTCCAACTGTTCTCATGTCCCATTTATGTCCCACATTTGTTCTGTCCCGTTTATGTCCCACATTTCTTCTGTCACGTTTATGTCCCACAATTCTTCTGTCCCGTTTATGTCCCACAGTTCTTCTGTCCCGTTTATGTCCCACAGTTCTTCTGACCCGTTTATGTCCCATATTTTTTCTGTGCCACATTTCTTCTTTCGCGTTTATGCCCCACATTTCTTCTGTCCCGTTTATGTCCCACATTTCTTCTGTCCCGTTTATGTCCCACATTTCTTCTGTCCCGTTTATATCCCACATTTCTTCTGTCCCGTTTATGTCCCACATTTCTTCTCTCCCGTTTATGTCCCACATTTCTTCTGACCCGTTTATGTCCCACATTTCTTATGTCATGAAAACTCCTCGCTAGCTCGTCCTTAAAGTGACAGTAATATCCCGAAGATCTTCTAGTATTCTACAGACCTGAAAGAGACGAACTTTACATGCTGTTGTCATGATGATGACAACATGCTGTTGTCATGATGATGACAAATCATTCTACTGTGCTGAAAATCGCCAAATAACTTTTGTCCTGAAAATAGTTCGCAATTCTACTTTCCCGAGAACTGCCCGCTGTTCTTCTGTTTTCCACTACTGCGTCCTAGAACTGCCAACAACACAATCAGAAGACACAATGTAAATCAATAAAAGTTGTGTCGTTGCCTCGCCGTCAGGTAATCAGGAATTTGAATACAAATCTTTATCATTTTTTTTTCTCACTGCACTAATAGTTTCATTTCTATATTCATTTTCGTTTGGGGGTGAGGATGTAGTGCTGATATTTTTTTAAAGTAATAAATAATTACTTTCTTTTTTTTTCTAATGAATATGTATAAAATTTACTACATAAATTAAAAAATTGTGATGAACTTGATCCAGTGAAGAAATTAAATTTCAATATACATATAGAGAAATAATTATTTATTCCAAAAAGTGATGTCAATTAATTTTAAAAAACAAACAAATACAACAACATAAAATTCCCCCTTTTAAATCCTTAATATTAACTTCACCTATTTCCCGTGATGCTATGGAGCTGAAATTTTGCACATAGACTTGTGTCACCTAACAATGCATTGCAGCAAAATTTCAGATCGATCGAAATGACCGTAATAACACTAATGCACTTTTAGTTTATCCCTATATAGATGCCCGCTTTAATCAGGAGGGCGTCTCAAATGTCCCCCACTGTCACATACCTTTGGCTAGCAATATAAGTACAGGGACATGTTAGACCAGGGAATAGGAAGCCAAGGGGGCAAGAAAGAGTGCCACCGAATAGGGAGCCAGTTAGTAGGAGTCTGGGTGCCACTAGGACGCAGTACGGACAGAGAGACTGAGCACCAATGTTCCCTTTAAGCTGCGCGGCTGCGCGGCCGCGCAGATATTTTACTGACCCGCGCAGTAGTTTAGCAATGTTGCGCAGTAAATTATGCAATATAGTGCACACAGAAAAATGGATGCTGTGCTAATTTGATCACGAGTTTTTAAATTTTATTTTGGCAACGAACAACTAAATTTAGAGGGAACATTGCTGAGCACTGAGTACTGTGACGGCCAGATAGACAAAGTGCTGCACTAAATAAAGGAACTGACTCGCTGAGTGACTTGTTACTGATTTAAAGGAGAGGAGTAGAGATAGAAAATTACAGCTGACAATAGCAGCAGTGGAGATACGGTATTACAGCTAACAATGGCAGCAGTAGAGATAGAGAATTACAGCTCACAATAGCAGTAGTAGAGATAGACACACGCGATCAGAACTTCTACAATATCACCAACTATTTTTAAAAAAAATCCCAACAACGCAATATCCTCGAGATCTATACATACAAATCTACCATCTATTATTCCATTCGTTAACATAAAAGTATTTTGAACATCTAAAATTTTGTCTTTAAAGCAGATTTGCTAAAAGTAGCCAGACAAAGTCAGCTTTAAAATGAATACAAACCTAATACATCCTGATGAGCAACACTCATACGATACTCCGCCTACTTTATCGGGAAAAAATATGTTGTCATAAGGGGAAAAACAGAGACCCTAAACTAAACATCTATAAACATTTATAATTGAAACAAATAGTAATACCAGCAAATATAAATAATAAAGTGGATTTTGGATCTTCTTATTCTTTTACTCTGTCTAGGTCATCTAACATCACCTTTGACTCTGTCTAGGTCATCTAACATCACCTTTGACTCTGTCCAGGTCATCTAACATCATTTGTTTTCCACGTATGTCACATTTGAGAGTTCCCTTTAAACTTTACTCAATATATATGTTGCAAGTAGATCTATATCAGTTTTTATGGCAGTGGCATAACTGTAACATTTCAAACAGTTAATGGTGACAGTGCTGCCCAGATCAACAGTTTACGGCGACTGTGCTACCTACCCCAAAGTTGATGGGGAATGTCCTACCCAGCCCAACAGTTGAAGGTGACTGCCCTACCCAGCCCAACAGTTGATGGTGACTGTCCTACCCAGCCCAACAGTTGGTGGTGACTGTCCCACCCAGCCCAACAGTTGGTTGTGACTGTCGCACCCAGCCCAACGGTTGGTGGTGACTGTCCTACCCAGCCCAACGGTTGGTGGTGACTGTCCTACCCAGCCCAACAGTTGGTGGTGACTGTCCTACCCAGCCCAACAGTTGGTGGTGACTGCCCTACCCAGCCCAACAGTTGATGGTGACTGCCCTACCCAACCCAACAGTTGGTGGTGACTGTCCTACCCAGCCCAACAGTTGATGGTGACTGTCCTACCCACCCCAACAGTTGGTGGTAACTGTCCTACCCTGTGCCATCAAGTTTAAAAACGACAGCAATTTTAAAACCCATCCATGTAACTGTGCCAAGTTATTGCTCTTTATTGTAAGCTCTTGTTAATGAACTCTGTGTGTGTGTGTGGGGGGGGGGGCGAGGGGTCCGCTGATAGAATCTCCAATAAACCTGTGGGCAATCCGCTTCTGAATAACAATTTTAAAAAAGAATTCCAAACTTGTTAAGGGAAAACTCTTTATCTACAAAAATAGAGGCAAACACAGACAACCAGAAGGACTTGCAAATCTACTGGATTTTGTATTACAAAATATATTGTGCGTGAACAGAAACATTTTCTATACAGTGTTGACGAATTTTATATGGAAGAAGTTTTTCTAGAGAATGTATTGTAGAAGATGTTTTTTTATTGAATGTACAAGATGTATTTTAGAGAATGTACAAGATGTTTTTCGAAAATGTACAAGACGTTTTTAGAGAATGTACAAGATGTTTTAGAGAATGTACAAGATGTTTTAGAGAATGTACAATATGTTTTTAGAGAATGTACAAGATGTTTTTAGAGAATGTACAAGATGTTTTTCGAGAATGTACAAGATGTTTTTAGAGAATGTACAAGATGTTTTAGAGAATGTACAAGATGTGTTAAAGAATGTACAAGATGTTTTTTTTAGAGAATGTACTAGATGCTTTTCGAGAATATACAAGACATTTTCTGGAGAATGTACAAAATGTTTTCTAGAGAATGTACAAGATGTTTTCAAGAACGTATAAAAGAAGTTTTACAAGTGAAATTTTTGTGTTCTCTTCCGTTAATGTGTCTTGGAAGGGAATCTGCTAGGACTGTAATTCAATAATTACTTCATCATTTCCCGCGGTTCCTCCAAAATGTCAGGTTGACCTATCAATAAAGTGATGCCTCGGCCCGCCCCTACTCCTCAACGATCCCCGACCTTCTTTCATTTCTCTGGTCAGCTAGACAGAATAGTGCAAGTCAGATGCTGTAGACTGTAGACAAACTAGTGCAAGTCAGATGCTGTAGACAAACTAGTGCAAGTCAGGTGCTGTAGACAGACTAGTGCAAGTCAGGTGCTGTAGACAGACTAGTGCAAGTCAGGTGCTGTAGACAGACTAGTGCAGGTCAGGTGCTGTAGACAAACTAGTGCAAGTCAGGTGCTGTAGACAGACTAGTGCAAGTCAGGTGCTGTAGACAGACTAGTGCAGGTCAGGTGCTGTAGAAACTTGTACAGGTCAGGTGCTGTAGACAGACTAGTGCAGGTCAGGTGCTGTAGACAGACTAGTGCAAGTCAGGTGCTGTAGACAAACTAGTGCAAGTCAGGTGCTGTAGACAGACTAGTGCAAGTCAGGTGCTGTAGACAAACTAGTGCAAGTCAGGTGCTGTAGACAGACTAGTGCAGGTCAGGTGCTGTAGAAACTTGTACAGGTGAGGTGCAGTAGACAGACTAGTGCAGGTCAGGTGCTGTAGACAGACTAGTGCAGGTCAGGTGCTGTAGAAACTTGTACAGGTGAGGTGCTGTAGACAGACTAGTGCAGGTCAGGTGCTGTAGAAACTTGTACAGGTCAGGTGCTGTAGACAGACTAGTGCAGGTCAGGTGCTGTTCACTAGAAGAGCATTAGGTAGTCTCCCCACATTTAACAGAAGCAATAAAAATAATAAATCAATTGGGAAAATTTCAAGTTTCTATTTCGTTTCATTAAGTACGTTCTTATGAAACAAAAAAAAAAAACAACAAACAAACAAACAAACAAACAAAAACAAAAAAAAACGTTGAAACACATTGAGATTATTTTAGATTGTCATAGACTTGTAGCCAGACGACGTAAGACGTTGCCTTAAAACCACAACAGAACTATAGAAAAGAGTGTAATACGTCTTTTAAAATCCTTTATATTAACTTGTGCTTTCTCAGCCGTGCGTGCCGAAAAGACTTTGGATCGATTTTTAACCCATATCCTCGTAATCTAGCGAGCTGAAATTTTGCAGGGAGTCTCATGCCGATTATAAAAAGTAGCTATCAAAGTTTCAGATTAAACGATAATGTACTGTAATTGAATGAGTTAGTTTTAAAGTTATTTTATTTATCTCTATGTATCACGTTACTTTTTGAGATAGAGTGTCGTGGTGCGTATTCTGTTCAACAACTTTTCCTGTCACGCAATGAAGTGTGCATTACATGGATATTATTTTTTTAAAAAGGGAGGCGTTATACGGAGATTTCTCCCAATAACGCCAGGCGTTATAAGGAGATTTCTATTTATAAAAATTATCAGTTCCTTTGTCTCGTTCTAATTTAGTATTATATGTAGCTATCATAGCTTTTTTTTAAAAATCAAAATAAATAACAGTGCTTAGTCTTGTCAAGTATATTCACAATCGGTGCGCATTATATTAAACACGCTTTACGATTAGATCTAGGTATTTTCGGAATGTTTTGCCCAGGCGTCACATCTTAACTTAATGATAAGAAATTTTGACGACATTACATTTTAACAATGATATAGGTCTAAGATTTGCGCATTAAATCTTTGAGAATTAGAAACTATTACGACGTTAAATCTTAACTGTGAGAACAAATGTGTCCCTTGCGAATACGGGAGTGTTCTCATCAATCCAGCGGTTAACATCTTGAAACTTCCTCCAAATACATAGAAGTCACAATCATTAAGGTATTGAGTGTGAGGCTTCACATTAGAGAATAACAGACTTAAAATTATTTTTAAAATCTTTTTTTTTAAAAATCTTTTTTATATAAAAAAAAAAGATACGTGGATGATTCACATTGATACTAAAAATAAAAATAAATTAAAATTGGTTAACTTTTGTACATACAAAATTGAGAATCGCTAATAGGCTTTAGAAAACATGAAGGTCGAACACGCTCGTGGTCAATACCTGGGGGTCACTCACTTGTCGTCTGGACGGACATTGAGGCCAGGACACACCACAGTCCTTGGCAAAGACCCAAAGTTAAGGGATTTAATTCGGTTTTGTTTTTTGTTTGTTTTTTTAAAATTGTGGGTCAAGATGACCTGATTGGGTTTAATCAAAGAGGTCAGCGCACTGAGTACGTCAACAGGTTTTGTTTCAAGTAGCCTTCAACATGACATCTGCCAGGTCGGGAACGTTACGTACCGTTTCGTTTATAAAAAAGCGGATCCACTGGCGAGATGAAATTTTATCTTTCATTTTAGTTCTTACACTTCGGGTGAGTACTGTAGCATTGCCTGGTTTACAGATGAGCTACACAAGTTATGGCTCAGGGGCGCAGGGCGGGATTTAGACTTGATGGGGCCTTAAGCTATATGAGATAGAGGGGCCATTTTGAAAGATACATTTTATGTTAGTGCCAAATATGAAGGAAAAACATTACGCGGGGGCCCTCCTAAGCCAAGCTATAGCTTGTTTCGCTAATAAGTAAGGGCCCCACACTTTCTCGTCCCCCCCCCCCAA
>MUZC01002933.1:678695-701764 GCA_002072015.1 Radix auricularia
ATTGTGCGGTCCAGGCCTTGATGTCCCATGTTGTTATGTATTGAGAACAATACTTCTGGAATTAGACTAGATGGTAACAAAAGTTGCTCGCACGTACCTTGGGCAGGGTCGACAATCCTTCGAAAAAGAAGACCATTGTGAAGGACCAGCCGGTCATGTTGAATGTGCAAAGTTCTTCTCCCCCGATCTGGTCGAGGCTTGACTGGCCACGATTTCAATAGGGGACCTATGACTCGGTCCTGTCGCTGGAGCTGTAGTAACTCGCTGTTTGTTAATCGTGGCAAGAGCCTACTGCCACCTGAGTTGGAAACTGGATCTTCTGCTTGAGGATCAACTGACTGGGGATTGGTGTCGGTTAGACTGCCTCCCAGCCTCTGGCAGTAGGCCTCTTGTGCCATTGCAATATCTGCGGGGACTGTAGTGTCGATTGCAATGTCGACTGGAATCCGGGAGAGAGCGTCAGCTGGATTTAGTCGACCCGGCCTGTATTGCACATCAAAATTAAATTGTGCCAACTGCGCCGCCCACCGTTGTTCCAAGGCTCCAAGTGTGGTGGTCCCAAAATACACCAAAGGGTTATTGTTAGTGTACACCGTGAAACGGGCTCCAATCAAATAATGACGGAATTTCTCACTGATGGCCCATTTCATTGCGAGAAATTCCAACTTCAAACTGCTGTAATGTGCCTGATTCTTTTCGGTAGGCCGCAGTCTTCGGCTGGCATAAGCGATTATGCGTCGCGCACCATCCTGTTCTTGCGAGAGAATGCCACCAAGTCCTTCGTGGCTGGCATCCGTCTCCAGAATGAACGGCTTTGTAAAATCAGCATAGCCTAGCGTTGGGGCAGACGTTAGGGCGGTTTTCAGTTTCTCAAATGCTTGTTGGTGGCGCTCATTCCAGAGGTGCATGATGTTAACTTTCTTCTTTGTAGTTTGCTTGTTGCCCTCCGCGACAAGATCGTGAAGGGGTCCGGCGATTTGTGCGAAACCAGCGATAAATCGCCGATAATAACTTACAAATCCCAGGAAACTGCGTACCTCAGTTGTAGTAGTTGGAATGGGCCATTTTTGTACCACCTCCACTTTTGCTGTGTCACAGCCAATTCCCTTGGCTGATATGGTGTGTCCTAGAAAGTTTACTTCACGCCGTAACAGCTGACATTTGTCTGGACGCAACTTTAAACCAGTTTCTATGATACGGCTCAGTAGTCTATCAAGGTGTTGCAAGTGTTCATCAAATGTCTTAGAGTAGACCAGTAGGTCATCCAGGTAAACTAATAAAAATTGGAAGAGGAAGTCAGACATGGTGCGTTACATCAGTCGTTGAAATGTTGCCGGGGCCGAAGTGAGGCCCATGGGCATACGGGTGTATTCAAATAACCCCATAGGAGTGACAAAGGCGGTCTTGTGCTGGTCATCTGGATGCATGGCTATCTGGTGGTAGCCACTGGCCAAATCAAGAGTCGAAAAGAACTGGGCTCCCACTAAAGTGTCAAAGGATTCTTGGATGCGAGGTAACGGGTAGGCGTCACCCATGGTTTTAAGATTTAGTCTTCGGTAGTCTACCGTGAGACGTAAGCTGCCATCCCGTTTCCGCACAAGAACAATGGGGGCTGCATATGGGCTATAACTCTCGGTTACAACCTTCTTGTCAATCAGCCCTCGAATATGTTCCTGGACCTCTTGCAATTGATTTGGTGGTATGCGACGATAAGGCTGAGCTACCGGCTTGTCATCCTGTGTTCTGATGCGATGAAACACAGCATCGGTGTAGCCTAAATCATTCTCGTCTTGCGCAAAAGCTCCGGCGCGACGACAGAGAAGTTCATGGAGCTGCTGGCGTTGATGTTTGGTGAGATTCTGACCTTGGATGTCTACTGGTGGAACCTCACATGATCCAGCTGCTAACTCCTTACATGAGACTATGAGCTCGTCAGCAGTAGCTTTAAATTTCACAGTGTTATTGTTCTTTATTATCTCAACAGGTTCCAATTGGGCGATTTGAGTTCGTTTTGCCAGAAATACACCTTCGCCGGTCATGTTAGCTACCCGCACGAAGGGACTAGCAGCTGAGCCTAATAGTGTTGGGATGACTATCAGGCCAGGTGGTAGAGTTTCCTCACATGGGGATGCCAGCAGAGGGTGAGGAGTCGAAATTTTTCCGACCCGGACGTTGGCTACGGACATGGCCGGAATGAAACTCTTTTCAGCTATCCGTGCAGTCTTTGGTCCAGTTAGAGTTCCACTACGAATTTCTCGTACCATGGATTCTAAAAAGTGTGGTACCTGGTTTGCGTTTGGAAGCCACCTTTTCAACACATTCATCCCCAGCAGCACTGGAACCTCCTGTTTTCGTACTTGGGTCGCCAGGTCACTTGGGGTCTTGACAACGAGGAACGGGACATCATGTAGATGCTGCCCTAGTAGTTGCACATTGACAGTCATGATTCCAAGATATGGCCCCTCAGCTCCGTTGACGCCCGTAGAGTTATGAAGCCGGTTTCAAGGGTGAGGTGGCCAAGATGTTGGGATGCCCATGTTTCTGTGATGGTGCTTACTTCACTCCCAGTGTCAATGAGTGCCACAACCTGGTGACCATTTAGGGTTACATCCAAGGTTGGGCACGTGCCAATGAGTCCCGTCGACGTCCCCGTTGCGTGTCTGTTGACAGCAACGGGGTTTAGAAGTTTCCCTGGTTCACAGGTTGCCTTCTTTGGGTGATATGTTGTCTGGGCTGCTGCTGAGGCTGTTGTTGGGGTGCATTATTTTGGCTCGCAACGTACCTCTTTTTGCCCTGGCACTCATCCTCCAGATGGCCCTTTCGACTACACCACATGCAGGTCATGGCACCCCGGAAAGATGGTCCCTGGGGTTGAATGGACTGTCTGCGTGTGGGCTGCGGATGTTGCCGTGGACCCTGGTTAGGCTGTCTGGGAGCTGGTGGACTGTGGACACCGTGAGTGTCCATGTCCTCTCGCTGCTGGCGCATCGACTGGTGGAGACGGTCTGCTACAGCTGCTACCTGCTGGTCTATGTGGGTCATTAGGTTTTGTGTCAACTGTGTCCAGTCAGGAAGAGGTGCAGCAGTGAGAGCTGAGCAGTGGCTGCGACATCGGAAAAGTCTTCTCTCATCCAGCGTTGAGCCTCCTTCCTGACTTGCTCATACGAGCTGCCAGCGTGCAACCTGACATATGCCCGTATATCACGACGTAGGGCGGCAGGCTGAAGGCCTTGGATGAAGGCATCTCGGAGCATGTCGTCCGCCAAGATGCCAGGTCGTGCCGAATTTGCCAGTTGAAACAGACTTTTTAACGCCGCTGAGTAATCGTCCACTGTCTCACCCAGGCCTTGTTGACGTCGTTAGAACGCTGCTGTGAGAGCACTTGCGTCCCTCTGCTCACCCCATTTCTGCACTATTAGCCGTAACAGTTTTTTCTGGGGTGTTGATCTCCTCAGGTGACCGGTCCAGCACCTCTTGGCGGGCACGCCCCTCTAAGGCACCTAAGATCCAGGTAACCGTAGCAGACGGGGGCATAGGTTGTAATTGGAGTAGCAGTCTTGCTTCTTTTACGAAACTTTCTGCCCCGCTGTCACCCGTGAACCTGGGTAGCTTAGGCAGACGAGTAAACTGTAGCTGTTCCTGCTCCATCTNAGGTAAAAAATGTTCTTTAAGGTGTAAATATATCAAGTGTAAAGAAATATCACGGGTATTATTACTTATAAGTAGGATATAGCATAAGAAAGTGCGTGTTATGTCGAAAAAAAAAGCACACTGACAACAACTCATTTTGTGCCAAGCTGTTTTGAGTTTATTAGATGAATAGTTTACAACGGGGAAAAAAGATTGATATAAAGTGAATTGTTCCTATTAGAAAAATGCGTGGGAATATAGAATGATTGACATAACATTTATAAGGAGATCAATTTCTCATCATTGTCTTAAAAGCAGCATTGTTCTTATGTTTTTATACAAGTTAAAAGAACATGTGCCTTGATAACAAATAAACCATATTTTCCTCTCTCCCCAAGCCACAATATTCACAAATATTATCTGGCTAAGCATATTCTATTCGTATTGAAGTAATATAATGCTTAGATTATAAATGAAATGTGTGTTTTCTAAGAACCAAAGGAATAATGTGGAAAGATATTGTTTTCATGATTTGATTCACGTGAAAAGAAAGTGAGCCTTGCCCGTTAGATGTTTGTAACTGTTAACGACATTTGTTATCCTGGTAGAGTATATAGCATGCGTTATTAAAGGGGTTCGAGCATGGTGAAAGAAAGTCATCAATCGATCTGAATGAAAGGATGTGGTTGAGCAGGTCAGGGCCCTATAGGGGGTGTAGCTGGAAGGATGTGGTGGAGCAGACCAGGGCCCTACATGGGCTGTAGCTGGAAGGATGTGGTGGAGCAAGCCACGGATGATAATAATGATGCTATATTAAAGCAGATATACCAAAATTGATGGGTAATATTTAAATTAATAATATTTTTATTTTTTTCGACACACATAACGTTGTTTTTATTAAAAATGGGTTTGATTTATCACTACCCTACTTTCCAGATGCGTTTACATTCATTTTAAAGTTGAATTTGAGACCCAAAACCAAAATAAAGTTATTCCTATTGTGCCTACCCCGTAGCGTAGCACGGGTATTTTGCTCGTAATAAATAACCCGTAAGAACAAAGTTTTTTGTTTTTTTTTACTATAAATCCCAACGTGTATTGCTCAATTCTCGATATATGTGTGTTTATAATTATAATCTCTATATTAGAAATATTTAAATTGGGCAATCGCATTCCTCGTAAAATTCACACACTACAGAAGTAGAATTAGAATTTTTAATTAATGACGAAATATGTACCACAACAGAATTTTACAAAATTCACAACTTCATTCACATGTAAAATAATAATAATAATAATAATAATAATAATCCCCTTGCATCGTGTGATAATTGTATAAAATATTTTTTCACGTATCGATCAAATAAAGACAGTACCAGTAAAAACAGCCACAGCACAATTTAATATGTGTACACGAAAATGTGCGCTCCGTAGTTTGACAATAAAACATTTTTGAAAAAGCAATTCTCCAAATAAAGTCTTGGAAAAAATACTGCATAAAAAAATAACTCGCCTTGAACGTCCGCGTAAACTTGTTAAATATGTAAAAAAAAAAAAATAATAATAATTATTTTTTCTGATTGTTTGTGTCAAAAGCCCAAGTAACTTATCCTTGTTTGATAAATAAGAAATATTGAACTTCCTGAAATCTACACAAATTATTATATGTAGCCGAGTGGTGGGCTAAGGTTGGGTTAGGTTTGTTAACTTCTTTACGATCAACAAACGGGTAAAAAGAAATGCAGGTCGTGAGAACTATAGTTTCTATACTTGTTTTTTATTTATTGGTCTAGCTTCTAATGTTGACACAGTAATTTAGCTAGCAGGTAACAACGTATACAGTTCTACTACTCTACTACTACTATGCCCTATTCTACCTAGGTGCCGAGTGACTCTCGGTGACTCTCTGGGTGATTCTCCGGGTGATTCTCTCCTAACCTAACTTTCTCCTCCCTCATATAGTCCATGGACCGGAAGATGTTGGTTCCAGTCTAGTAGTATTGAATATACTCTAGCCGGAAACGTACATTTCCGGTCATTGTTTAGAGGACCGATAACTTTCACCTCCGCCGGAAGCGATGCGTTTCCGGCACCCAAATACACAATATTGTGCTGGAGACGGAAACTTTCGTCTTCCGACTCCCATAAATATTGGAGACAAAGGTTATCTGACCCACGGTCCCTGTGAAAGCATCAGTAACCCAACACTCCAGGCCCCATTCCTCTGCCGGAGTGAACAGAGGGCCCTTTGTTTGGGTGCGTGGTGAGGGGGGAGCAATTGTGGCGCTGCTATCTATGTTTTGGTGGCACACGGCCACATATATAATTATAAATTCCCAAATCCTCTTTTTACATCGTTCCCTTTTCTGAACTTAAAAGATAAGCTAAAACAATAACGTCATATAGGCTAATTTATTTTTTACGGCGAGACTTTAATTTATAAGATCAAACAATGACGTCAGAGCGTTACACATCCGGTGAGTGACTTAGGTTATTATATTTTATGACCAACAAAGCCCGTTTAAGGACGGTCCGCTGTCGTTTCGGTGGCATTTTGTACCTCCCCTACAACAGCCGTCTTGACTGGCCGTAAATGTGCATTACGTCAAAAATACTATTCATTATAGTTATAATAAATAATCGTAAAAACAATATTTTGACATTTAATCCCAAAGCGTATCGCTCTTTTCTGGTTATTGTTTTAAATTTTTTTTTTTTATGTAATGAAACATTTTTTAAAACATATACATCAAATCAAGAAAGTGCCCGTAAAAAACAGTCACAGCTCAATTTAATATGCGTACACGAAAATGTGCGCACCGTAGTTTGACAATAACATATTTTTGAAAGCGCATCTCTCAAAATAAAGTCTTTGACAAAATTACTGCACAAAAAAAAAAAAAATAAAAAAAATAAATAATAATAATTCGCATTGAACATCCGCGTAAACTTGTTACACATTAAAAAATATTTAATTTTTCTGATTGGTTGTGGGACTCTTTAGAAGTTTGAGGGACCAATCGTTATCGATGACCGCACAGAAATTAGCCTTTTATTATAAAGATGAGCAACAAAGTCCGCCCAAAGACGTTCCACCCTCGTTTCGGTGGCATTTTGTACCTCACCTTCAAAAGCCGTCTCGACCGGCCTTAAATGTGCATCACTGCAAAATACTATTCATTACAGTTATAATAATTAAATCGTAAGAACAAAGTTTTTAACTATAGATCTAAATCCCAACGCATCCTGCTCATTTCTGGTTATAGCGTTTTACTTTGTATATATCTGTTTATAAAATTATTCATATTAATATTAATTTAGTTTGATTAAAAACATTCCTTACTACACTGACATCCGGATACTATTCGTATCCGCGATAAAAATTTGCCGAATCCGGATAGTGGCGAAATCTCGATATATATATGTGTGTTTATAATTATAATCTCCATATCAGAAATATTCACACACTACAAAATTATTTTTTTTAATTAATGACGAAATATGCATCACAAGAGAATTTAACAAAACTCACAACCTCATTCACACGTTAAAAAATAATATATCTACCTTTGCATAGTGTGACAATTGTAATGAAGATTTTTTTCTTTCTTCTACGTATGCATCAAATCAAGAAAGTACCCGTAAAAACAGCCACAGCTCAATCTAATATTCGTACACAAAAATGTGCGCACCATAGTTTGACAATAAAATATTTTAGAAAACGCACATCTCAAAATAATGTATTTGAAAAAATTACAGAAAAAATAAAAATAAAACTTGCTTTGAACGTCCGCGTAAACTTATTAAATTTGTAAAAAGAGATTTAATTTTTTCTGATTGATTGCCTCTGGGGGTCTTTAGGAGTTATCGATGACCGCACAGAAATTAGCATTTTATTATATATTATATAGGATAGGATACCTACGTTTTATCTAGGTTTTTGTGACCGAGTGTGACGAGGGGGGGGGGGGAATCGGACAAAATCGCATGACGTCATTTATGGACACAGTTGGGACAGCCCCGCTAGGCTGAAGCTGTCTTTAACAATCTGGCGTTGAATGCCGAACATTAATTCTAAGCATAAGCAAATAAGGTAAAGACATACATATTATGTTTTTTTTTAAATAAGCCTGTACTCAAACATTTATTTATTTAATGATTAAGAATATTTCTGTGCGAATATAAAATCTAGCTATTTGAGTGTTGGGAAATCAAAATACAAAGTTATCGGTTAGAATAAATTTTTGTTTGCTAACATCAATTGCTTCTATTCACACATTTATTGTGTGCTATTATTTTCACAATATTTTTGAGTACATTCGGTTATATCATGGTTGCCAGATTGGCTTATTTAAGGGCAAATAATCAAAATTATTAATTTTTATTTTTGAATAGCTTAATTAATGTTTAACATTCTTGAAAGTTTAACGAAGGTGCTATTAAGACAATGTTAAATATAGAATGCAGCTCACTTCGTCATGTCACAAAGAAAACTTAATGACTTGACATCTGATAAAGTTTATGACACTACAAATAGCAATCTGTAGGAAAAGGATACCTTATATGTTACAGACGCTCCTTCCGTACAGAAGATTATGGAGCTTTTCTTTCAAATTTGTATGTTAGTATCGCAGTCTCTTTGTTTTGTGAGTACAACAATACATAAGACTAAAAGTATTAACATTTTAACATTTATTAACCCTTTTTTCCCGGTTCAATTTTAATTTTCAATAGTTAACAAATTTTCAACCATAATGGGCCGCCCATAAATGACGTGACGCGATTTTGGCAGAATTTTCACTGTATTTTCAACCCTACCCCCTCTTCACACGTAATAGAGAGCTAGACCCTCATCCAATAGTAGATCTCATTTCCCACCCCCATAAAAGATATATTTTCAATTTAAAAATGAGCATATTTTAAATCCCTTTATTGTCATTTAAGTAAGTATTTAATGTAATATCGTAACACGGTTGAAGCCATTTAAAATTGATTCAATAAATTGTAAAAAAAAAATAAATAAAAAAAAAATTAATTGGAGCTTGTATTTAGAGTTGCACATTTTGATGTGACGTTACAGTTCTTCAAAGCCCCCTTCCCTCGTCAAAAATCTGTTACCCCTCCCGCCCCCTACGTGGTTGTCGTCATTTATGTCATTTTTTCATACAATTTTGGCTTTTGAAGGGGCTTTTTTGGCCAACATTTTGGCTTTTTACCCAAATTATAATCTGGCAACCCTAGGTTATACTATACATATGAATAAATAAAAATTGAAAATTTCCTGATAATTTTTCTGGTAACTTTTTGGGATTGTTCGCTTTGATGTTTAACATTTAAAAATTTGTACATAATTTAAAACACAGGTTAGTAATTCAAGCTTTAATATTATAACGATTTCTATTCGTGTAAAATGAAAATATAATTGAAATAAAAACTCGTTTCTGCTGTTGTCCACTCAGTCCACTGTTGTTATTGTTATTTTTTCGAAAACTTTTGTTTTGCTTTACTGTTTTGTTTAATTAAAAAAAAAATTGGCAAATTAATTAATTTTCGTTTAAAATCAGTTATTGCAGATGTCATACAGTCTAGGGTCATGCAATATTAAATTATTAATAACTGATCATTGAATAGATAAGTCAAGGGATGTCATAAGTGACTATCGTCACTATCATATGTGATGACACTGACGACAAAAGTCTAAAGTCTCTAAGGGACACATTTGTCTAGCAAAGGACCATTTTAGTTTAAGTTTTAATTTTAGTCATCAATATTTAATATCAATAACATAGCCTAATTTAATTAATACTTAAATTAGTAGAATTATAATCAATTAGAATTAGATTAAATAAATAATCCTTGGTCCTTCCTTACACTTACAAAAATAGCCAATTTTTTATTATATTTTTTACATAAATTATGATTATGACATATATAATTTATAACTTATGCCTAAATTATGGTTTATTGAATAGGAGATTGAGGATTAATTTCAAATCAAAATAAAACTGAACAGCAAATTTAATGAGTTCAAGGAACCTTATACAGTAGAAGTCCGATAATCCGATACGTTCGGGACCGGTTCCTTGCCGAACAATAAAAAATTCCGGTCTATCGGGCGATGCCCCTTCTTTTTAGTGTAGGCTCTGCCGTAAAACAAATGCACTTTGTATTTTTAACTACATACATAGGCCTACATAAATCGTAATTATAAGAACAATTAGGTTAATAATTAAACTACAAATGCAGTATGCAAATACAACAAAGTTTATTTTACATTTCATATAATGTATTTACACGTGCTGTAAAACATAATTCACTTACATTTTAAAAATTCATGAATGTCTTTTTGTTTTCTTGACTTTGGCGTTTAGTATAAAATTTATTTCTAAAGATATGGAAATCATTAATTTCTGAAGCACTGTACCTAGTACTAGCCTCAGTAAAAGAAATAAACTTTAAAAAATGACGAAGACGCTTTCTGATTAATTAACTGTGCTGCACTGCACCTGTATTGGTTATGACAGCTGAGATTAGACGGCCGCTAATTGTTTCCGAACAATACGAGCGCTTTCGGATGATCCCGAACTACCCCGAAAACTTCCGAATAGCTTTTGAGCGTTTTTATTTGCTTTAAAGACACACGTTTGGAGAAAAACAATCTTTTTAAAATTTTCTGAAGCGATGCCGGACTATCGGGCATTCCTGACTGTTGGATGCCGGACTAAAGGACTTCTACTGTAATAGGGATATGACCTGACTGAGACTCGGTGAGACTAGTAACTTCTATCTGACTAGATAAAATAAAGTAAAGTAATGGATAATAAAATTTACTATTTAATAACCAATACTGAAAAGTCAAAGTTAAAGTATATCCTAATAAATTAATATTAAAAGTTAGCAATTATATTTTTAATTATTAATAATAAAAATTCAATATTAGTAATCAAGTATCATTCATGACCCAAACTCAATGACATTAAGAATGATTTATGACATAAATTATGTCACTTCAGGCCTACACTATGTATAAATACTAAGTCAAGTAACTAAGTTAGGCTACATATTATATTATAAAACTATACAGTTTTGTATACTTGTACAATAAATACAACTGTAATATCCTATACTATTACTATCATATATTATTCTCATTCTATGAAATAGTAATATTAATAATAAGCTAGGTATTTAAAATTTGAGGTCTATTGAACATACAGTGGAACCTCTCATAACGAGTAATTTGCATAACGAGCAATAAAAATGTGAAAAGCTGCTCCCTTAACAAGCGACATTTTGCATAACGACTTACACAGAAAGAGAAAGTCCCCTTTTCCCGACATTCATTTGTAAGCCGGTGTTTCTGTGTTTAGCTCTCAGTCTGTTAGTGGATTGTTTTTGTGTGTGATCACCCATTTTTACAAATTTTGTATTTGGACAGTATTTGTATTTTTTTTGTGTGCAAAGTGTAATAACCTGTGCTTACATGTTTTTGAAGAAAACCACAAGAAGACAATCATAAGAGAGAAAAAATAACTGCTGAAATGAAATGTAAAAGCATTAAAAAGCGAGAACAAAGTGTGAGCTTAGCTGATCTAGCGCACACATACAATCGGTCAACGTAAAAAATCTGCACTGTTCTTAAAAACAAAATTAAGGAGATGGATGCTTCAAAGGGAGTGTCAAGAATGTCTACGAAATGGTTTACATAATCTTGATGATGTTGAGAGGTCTCTAATATGGATAAATGAGAGGCAATTACAAGGCAACAGTATTAACGAAAACATTATTTTTGAGAAGGTGAAACTTATTTTGTTTTAAATCTAAATTGTATTCCTAATTGTTACACTCTTTAACAATTCATGAGTAATTTTATTTGAGTAAATCTTAATAAATTTAAAAAAAGAAATAATATTTTTTCAGAATGGAAAGCATTATTGTATTTTACATTAATTTACTTAGGAAAAGTTTTTTAGCTTAATAAGTAAAATTCTGGAACGAAATAAGCTCGTTAGGAGAGGTTCCACTGTATTTACTATTAATTAACATTTAAAAAGATGCTATAGGCACTTCAATTCAAATACTTATATACTTTCATATTGAATTATTAATTGTAATAAATTATTAACCTTGAATTCAATTTTGGCCTTCAATATTTTTGAAATCTATCATTATCATTACTAATCTAATTATTAGATAGGAAAACAAATGATTTTACATTTGTGAGGAGAGTGCTAAATATTAGGCAATTTTTTAAGCCACTTATATTTAAAAGAAATCCAAAAATAAAATGGCATACTTGGTATAAAGATGCCTTTTTGGCATACCTATGCCAAGAAAATGACATTTCTTTAAAAAAAAAAAAAACAACAAAAAACAAAGCAACTAATAATTAATATTTAGCAGAAGTCCCACCACTTTTGATTTGGGGTCCTTTAGACACATTTATCATATTCTATGGACTTCTTTGAGGTAAAAGTCACTTGGAAAGTTGTAAGTATACCTGTTGGTCTCTTTCTTAAAGACTTCAAAGATATTTGGTGCAAAAAAAAAACTTTAAACACTCAACAAGAGTGCTTATGCCTTGTGGCATATTGATAGAACCTGTATTTTTCTTTTTAAAAAATGTAGGGATCATCTTTATTAAGTTTAGAACTCCTGATACATCAGTTCACATCCTTAACTTTCTCACAATACTGTTGATCTTCATCAATGTCATCATTCTTTTCACCATGGTCATTTTTACCTGAAACCAGTGAGAAAACAGAATTGATACACACATTTCGTCAGGTATTTTGAACTTGAAAGTTATCAATTGCAACAAAAAAATTTATTTCAATTATGACAAGTGAGGAAATGATCAGTAAAGTTTGGTACAGTGACCAGCCTTCCATCCAAAAGCTTGATTGTCACTGCTGATAGATCAACATTTTGTCTTTCTCAGCTGACCAGCTTATGCTGAAAGATCAGCACCGTCGTCTCCAAATGTTTAATCTACATTCTCTTTTGGGTTGAGCCGTTAGGCTCTTAAAATCCGGTTCAATTTTTCGCAGGCGAGCCTCATCATTCGGGCATCGCCATAGAGGTAATCCTCAGCAGGTACCGCAACTTCACCACCCAAAACCCCGTCCAACCCGGGGCAACATTCTAGTACGTGGGCCACCGTCTCGTCGGGGCAGCCACACAGCCGACAGGCCAATTCCCTTCTGTTGTCAAACTTGTAAAGGTAGCTTCGTATTGGACAATGGTCAGATCTCATTCGTGTTATGACCGTCTGACTACTACGGTTAAGTTTCCACCAGGCATCGCTTTTGCTCGGTCGCTGCATTTTCTGGTACACCTTTCTGGCCGTATTCCCATTTGCCCAGCCCTCAAGCCATTTCTCACGGAAATGGTCTTTTAGCCACGACTTGACCCCCAGTTGGGTCAAGGGCTTATCGGGTTGGGGCTGGGCTGCGCCTGCCCTGGCCAGTGCGTCAACCCTGTCTGATTAGGCCGCTCCGCAGTGTCCGGCCATGTACTGTAGGACTACTCTGCCGCCACGTGCCAGGAATTCACATACTGTCTCCACAATGACACTTACCGTCTTGGCCTCCAGAGAGGATCGATTCAAGGTTTCGAGCGAAAACCGAGAATCGGTGAAGACCACGACAGTCGGGAAACTCTTTCTCTTAGTTAGTCGTCGGCGTACTTCCTTCAAACCCCTGTGAATCGCTTCCAGTTCGGCTTCATGACTACTGTTAGTAGATCCACACGGTCCCGACAGTTCGACGCTGTCTGGTCCTGGTTGGGGGTATTGAATTAGCACACCGTATCCACTTCTGCCATCTCTGAAACGTGAGCCGTCTGTAAAGACCTTTACCAAATTTTTAATAATAACATTCATTTGCAAAATGGGTACCGCGGTGGTCGAGTGGCAAGCGCGCTCGACTGTCGTTCCGATGGTCGAGAGTTCAAATCCATGGGAAGCCAAGGACTTGTTCCCGGGGCCCAGGGCGTCCCCGAGTTCCACCCAGCTCCAAATGGGTGAAAGCGGCGGGGCAATGCGTGGAACCCTTAGCCGTGGCCTGTGAACGCTGCATCACTTGCCAAAGCAACTGCTGCCTTGCAGATGGTCTTGGCTGACCAAAGGCTATGGAAGCAAATCCAGAAAATACAGCAGGCTGAAGTCGGAGACCACGGGCCAATTGGCGCAAAACTCATGGCACGCAAAACTCAATATTCAATATTGAGAACGAAGAAGAAGAAGAATTTGCAAAATCATATATTTTGTTAAGGAAGTGCACCAAAAAGTAAAAATTAAATTTCTCCATAACAATCTTATAAAATTTCCCTATTCTGCAAGAAAACAAAATTTGAAGATATCTAAATACTTCTACATTTTTCTATAAAATTTAAATTATTATTTTTTTCTCTGCTTGAGTTGGAAGCTCTAAAATTTTTTGGGTAAGCATATAGTCTATTATTATTTGTATTCAGCTTAGATTCTTTAACCATTTCTCATCCATTTTGCTATTCTCTGCATGTTAAATCTCAAAGCTATGCTAGAAGCATGTGAATAATATCCTTTGATCTATAACTGTGTGACTGTTGTGAGCCGTTTTTAAAATAAAAGCACCTTGATCTAAATAAATAAATGTTGTTTTTTAAAAAAATAGAATATAACATTTTCTTTATAGTACACATAAAACCATAACTTTATTTTGCTTAGCTTTTCTGTTCTTATTTAATTTGTGGCTTCCTTAACTTAAATGTTTAATTATATTTAAAACAATTACAGGGCACTGATATAATGGTGATAATTATTTTGCTAATTATTTTTTGTTCAAAAAGGGTTTGTAATAATTTGTTTTTTAGTTTTTATTTTCATTGATTTAACAAGGTACTTCTAGGTATATTTTGCTGTAATTTCACTTGATTGTTTTATGTTTTAGGAAGGTGTCTGATGTTTTTACAGATAAGTGGAGCTAAATTTTAGCAAAATTGAAATTTGAGAGCAAAAAAAAAATATTTCAAGAGCATTGTTGTATGTGGATAGTGGACAGAAGAACCATTCATGAAACAGAACATTGCTCCAATATTTTTTAAAGATATTTTAGACTTTGTCTCTTTTCTGTAACTGTTCTGTTAAATGTTGTATATGATTAGAGTCTATAAAAGAAAGCCCATATTTTTGTCTCCCTTAAAAGTAATACTCTATGGTCAGTAAATTTTTTACTGATTTAGGATGAGACAATTAACATAGCTGCCCTTTCTCATTGTATGCATCATAAATAATTGAAACCCAAATATGTTATTACACTTTCCATGCACCACAAAACAATGAGCTTTGACATCTTTAATGTTTGTTTTGTTGTTGTGTACCCAATTTTTAAATTTTCAACTAATTGTCTTGCTTCATAATTTAAGTAGTTGTTAAAATAATTAAAATAAAGACTTTAAACATGCTTTGCAAGTGTCATCAATAGCTCCCAGTTCCAGACACACACATTTGTAATTTCTCAGACTGGTTGTCCAAATATCTTTTTCCCCCTGCTATTTTGGGAATTTGAAAGGTTTAAAGACTGAAAGCAGGGTTTGCTTTGATAGCAAATTTTAAATTTATTCAAATTAATGACAACACCACCATGATCATCAAAAAGTTTGAAGATGGGTTTAACTTAAATTTCATGAGTCCAACGTGACAAACCATGTTTATAAAAAAAGCATGGTTAAAAAAAAGATGAAAAAAGCAATAACTAATAACGTAGCATCTCATTTCATTTTGTTAAAATGTAACAGTTTGTGTGGTGAATAATTTAGTTAAACTCTAACATTATGTGATCATGTTACTTATTTATATCATAAATATAGTTTGTTTATTTGTCATGCAAATATTTTCATATTATCATACGAAGATGCTTGTTTATCACTAATCCGTATTTTAACTGTGAAAAAATTAGGATGTGTGTTGTATTCTTGCATGCATCTAGGTTTTTAATGTTTATTGAAGTAAAGATACCAGTGCTCCTCAAACCAATGAAATGAAAGTATAATTATCATGAGCCGTCAAAAGTATTAAGCTGATTCAAATATAAGATAATGATTTACTGGAAACAAAAATAAAATTTTTTATGACCAATAAAGCATCATTTGTAATTTGAATGAACCCGTCTAAATGGGAACATCCCACGGTTTGAAACTGCATAGTCTAAACTCTAACGCATGCTCACGAAGGTCATGACAGTTAAAATTTATAACAAAGTTTATGCCACATTGATATTTTTAACAGTGGAAGAAAGTAAAGGCTTGTAAACGAATAGATATATAGTAGTTTAAACATACAAAGAGCAGTTAATCCATTTCATGGTTAAACCCAAGCTTTATATTATCAGTCAAAAACCATTTCTCCCAGACTAATTTAATTTGTAGAAAGTGATTAGGAAATTTGTTTTACCCTTTAGTTAGTGTACAGATTTGATATAGAAGAAATGCTAATTTAAAACAGAACAAACTTCCTAGTGACTACAGTGAGATAGTCAGAGTTAAAACCTCCTAGGATGGGATACAAATCTTTATTCACCCCATCTATTGAAAAGAATGTGCATCTGGCTGGAAATAATACCCATACACATGTAGCAAATAGTTCCCCCTATTTATGCACCCCCATACTAAGCAACTGTGTGTCTAGTTTTTAAGTGTTTGCCATTGCATCTCCACTTGGAATTTGTCTCACTCTGTTTAATGTATGGTCTACTTTTTATGTACTGTAACTAATAGTGTTTACATGCAGTCATGCAAAATTAAATGGAAGTGGTTTTACATAAAGAGTATGAAGTAAATAAATTATAAGTAAGAAATGGTAAAGTAAAAAAATAAGACAAAATTTTGGAATGAAAATTGAAATTTAGGCAGTGCTGTAAAGTGATTTGTTTGTGTGTATAAATAGAACTCGTGTTGTATTGGTTAATTGATTTAAACTAAGTTATTATTTATCATTTCCAACAAGTTTGTCACATCTTTCAGTTGAATTTGCTTCATTTTGTTTTTTAGACAATGATAATGGTAAAATTTTTAAAATTTCTCTTTCAGATTGTCCGTTTTATTTTGGTGCACTGGAAGTCTAACTGGGATTTTGCATGTCCTCGCACTGAACTCTATAACATAGATTTGCAAGGGGAATTCAACCAGCTAAATTCAGTGCTGCACCTTTCACCACTTTTATTTTTATGTTTTCATCTTTACATGGGATGAATCTCACACAACTTCAATTGTTCTAATTCAACTGAATCTCAACATTTACCTCACTTGTTTCATGTTGACTCTGCTTTGATTCTGTGAATCAATGCTGATATTTCAACACTGAATAAATTCTCCACGTTTTTTCTAACTGTTTTTCAACCTGAAATCGCAACCTTATCAACAATTGTTTCTCCACTGATCTCATGCTGCCCAATTGCCCTATATGATGATGGACCACACAGAGACGGACGCCCTCCTGGTAGAATTTATGGATCCCAGGCTGCCTGCCTACAGGTGCGTACTTGATAATTTTAGGTTTTATTTTATTTTAAAAAAATTATTATGTTCTTATTTCCACTGGAAACACTTTAAGCTGAGTGAGATAGCATTAAATAGATTTTTTTAAAAATGATTTAAGATTTACATACAATTAATATCTCATCAACTTAGCTGCAGCAGCGAAGGTAAAAATTTTTATTTTGTTTTAGACCTAGGGCTGATTCCTAAGGCTGAATTTTGAAAATTCTGTCAAGTAGATTTTCACAGGTCCCGGATTTAAGAATTAATAATTAAAAATATTTAACTGGAAAATGCTTAAAAGAAGCCAAAAAAATTTGTTAATACGAACAAATCATTCAGTCCTGACAAATTACTATGTATTTTCAAACAATTTTTTGCTTTGAACACAAACAAAAATCGCCTGACACGAAAAGATTTTTGTTCTCTGAGTGAACACCATGCAGAAAACAACAACTGCTCTAGCAAGAATTAAGAGGGGCTTCTGCTTCATGCCGAAGGAAGCCAACTTTTCTTTGACATACTGACACCACTGATATAGCTGGTGAGATGAGCTAATGTTGGTTACCTCCCTTTCTTTAAACACCTCTCTTCATCCCCCATTAAAAGCACCTTATCTTTAATAAGTAATGGGGGCATTGCAGCTTGTGTACAAATTACAAATCTTGGGATTTTGTTCAAGCTTTTTTCCCAACTTATATTTAAATTCACATTCTAATGGTGAAATAAATAACAACATGAATAATATTGAAAATTAACAATTAGATGCAAAAAAAGACAAGGAACATTTTTAAATATTTTTTTTTTAAGTTGAAAATTATGTATGAAATATCTTTAGGTCATTGTTAAAATGTTTCTTTAATTTATTTTTATTTAATGCATGCATGCATACTTATCCATGTGCAGAAAATATACTTTAATAAACTTAATTTTGTTGAGTATATGTAATTTTTTTGTAATATCTTTTAACACAGATTTCTTTTCATCATCATCATCGCATGTTGTCCCATCTGGGGAAAAGGCCACGAACAAAGGCTCTCCAGCCATCCCGGTCCTGCGCAAATCTCTCTAACTGTCTCTAGCTGTGCCCACTCTTTTTGGAGACTGCCCCCAGTTCCCTTCTCCGGTTCATTTTTAGTCGACCTCTTTTCCTCTTGCCCTGGGGGTTCCAAGTGAGGGCTTGTCTCACAATGTTGGATGTAGGCTTTCTGAGGGTGTGGCCAATCCACCTCCATCTGCCCTGGCGTAATAGCTCTTCCACTGACTCTTGTGCAATGCCAGAGATCCTTGTTGGTGATGACATTGGGTCAGCGGATTCGGAGAATTGTTCGGAGACATGTGTTTATAAATGTTTGAAGCTTTTTTGAAACAGCTGCTGTTGTTTGTCATGTTTCTTTTAGCGGGAACAAAAATATAAGACCCTTCAATTTCATGCAAAACATTTTTTTACTGTATTTACTATTTACATTGTTTAGTATTGCCGCTGGTGTCCGAACAAAGGTCAGCCATCAGATTAACCTCCTCTGCCAACAACTAGTGGCTCTAATTAATCCACTAAACAGATCCTAACCTATTTTCTCTCTCTAAATTCATTAATAAGAATCAGGTGATAGAGTAGCAAGATAGAACACTTAGATCATTCTCCACATTGAAAATGCAACTCTAATTGCAGAACAATTCAACCCTAAATGCAGAACATCTTATAGTATTATCGATCCGCAAACTTAATCCAAAGAGTTGGATTGTTACCTAAATTGTTTGATGAAATTGACATAATCCAAATGGTCTAGGACAGTGGTTCTCAAACTTTTTAGAATGGCGGACCGGCAGGAATTTTTCCATTGCACCAGGGACCAGTGAACTATTTTCAATTTACTGATGTGGTAGTGAAATGTAATTTATTTTATTTTTTATTTGTTTCATTTTATGTGCTTACTGCCAAAAAATTGACACTCTATATGTGGGTTGGTATCAAGGAATGAAAATGGGGGATTATCATTAAATTTTACAGTTCTTTCTTGATTACTTCTGTGGACTGGCGACGGAGGACCCACGTACCTGTACCAGACCACCACTTTGAGAAGCACTGGCCTAGGACCAATGTCCCTTATAAGGTCTGCTGGTCAGTCTGCAAAGTAAAATCACTCGTGTGCAAAGTTGCACAGCAGTAATTTTTTGTGCAATATTTTACAAAATAAGCTGAGCTGCAATTTTAAACTGCTGCGTGGAGTTTGTCAGATACCTGCGCGACCCCTCAACTGTGCATCTTAAAGGAAACATTGCTTAGGACGTGTAAGAAATCGTGATTATCTATTTAGGATATGTTTCCCTAACCATGTCGTTAACGAAGGAAACACTTTTTTTTGCCTCAAGCAGAACAGTTGGAGCAGTTCGCAACCAAGATAGAGGGGCACTTGCCAATAGCCCCGATGACGACAGTCTCCTGGACATGATGATGGATGGGCGGGACAGTCAGGGCCGGCACTATGACGTTGATGGCTATGAGCGCAACTATGACAATGGGAATGGGGACAACACTAGTTTTCAAGGTCAGTGAATAGTTTTCCCTTGTACATTTTTTTTTCCAGAAACATGAATGATGAAGACCCTCTTTAAGTGCAGTACTTCTTTTGTCATATCATGTTGAATAAATTTGTTTGAGTTTTTAATAGATTCTTTTTTTTTCCCCACTATCCCACCTCAACTTCTTAGTTAGGTATGCAATTATAATCATTTTTTCTCAACTATTATTTGTTGTATCCCTATTGGCATCCATATGTGTCCGAAGCATAAAAATAAAACATGTATGCCATTTGTGGTGTTTAGTTTGGTAAAGGGACATAACACAATGAAATCTGATGTTAAAATAAAGTATTATTCCCCTTATAAATTAGAAACGTTTCTAACCAATTGGACTGGGACTCAATGTATAACTTGCCAACTTTGATATTTAAATGATTTGTGTGCGTGTGGTGATGGCCTAAACCTATGTGGGCAAGTGGAAGAAGTCACAAACACTCTGGGGAACAATTCTCCACTTTTTAAAATAATCATAATAATTTAATTTACTATATTGTTAAGTTCTTACACATCTCTAAGGCTTGTTAATCAGTTTGTTTTTCAAGAAGTTAGTGTGTCAAGTCTGCTTGAGCAATATATATTTTTTTATTTTTGTTGGATAACATATTTTTTCCATTTTTGGTGGGCCATCATTCTATATACCCACAAATGTTGACAAAAAAATCTTGCAGAATGCACCCGCCCCCTCAAATACTCCACCCTTTTTTCTAGATGTTAATGCGTATTTATAGTTGGATGCCTTTTTTGCTTACCCTTTGCTGATCATGTCAGGCCATTAAGGGATGTCTGAATTATTATTAAAAAGTAATTGACCACTGGTTGAGTTTATCGCATCGAATATTCAACATACTATGCATAAAAAAAGCATCACTATCTACCAAAAACTTAGATTACATCATTCATTTATGGCTCTTTGTATGTGCAGAATTTTGTTCTTCATTTATGTTTGTTAACATTTTCTTAAAAGTCCTTTTCAAAAAAGGCTTGTTGCCCTTTGGTTCATTGTTTTGTTTTGTCTGTGATTTGTTTTGCTATCAACTTTTGCATAATGTAATTCCCTTTTGTAATATATACAATTCCTGCATTCTAATGTGTTAATTTGAGATCCTTGCTTTAACTCTTAAAGTTGCAAAGCATTATAATGCATCCTGCCCGCTATCCCCAAAGTGTCCTAAAGCGCCCCTAGATACCACTCTCATTAGAAATGAGATCTCAGAAAGTAAAAACTCTTCAATGCTTGAAAATTATGTATTCGACTTCCGGCAATGGCGGCTGTTGCCTGCGCTAGTGTTATCGCTCGATTCGCAATGTTTTTTTGGTCATTTTTACTGGTTTCTTTTTTGAAGAAGCGATTTTCCTATACTTTATTATAAAAATTATAGTACTAAACTACAGGTAAATATGGTATTTAACTCAAAACAGTGTTTTGGATGCGTAAAATAACTATTTTTCGCCTAAGAAATAAAGTCAGTATGACAATAGTATTATAAATGGATTTTACGCAATTTTTTAAATTTCATAACCAGTTGATCGTAATATGGGAAATCCTTACGGGAATGAGGCAGAAGTTTATTGAAAACCTTATGCGATTTTAAAAGTTAATATGTCAGCTAATCTTCTAATTTGCTTTTCCATTCAGTCACTTGTGTTTATTCTGGCTTCTTTTATGTCACTCTGGCAGGCATCTTTAAATTGAAGACATTTGCGACCTGTCTTCCTCTTTCCCGATGCCAATTCTCCATATGCTCATTCTTTTTACATGTCCTTACCATCTTAGGCGTCTTTCACTAAGGATTGAGAACATGCTTTGGATATCGCCACATATCAGTACCTCCCTATTTGGCACTTTGTCCTGCCATTTAATGACAAGGATGTGACAAAGGCACCTCACGTGGAAGCTATTAAGCTTGCGCTCATGGAATGTATAAGTTGTCCATGTCTAGCAGCGTACTAATGACGCAGGCTCGATAAAGTTTTGTTTCCTCTGTTAACACAAACCTATTTATTTAGTTTAGCCATTGCGGCAGCTGCTCTGCCAATTCTGCTGTTTATTTCATTCTTGATGGACAGTGAGTTGGAAAGCAGATTTCCATATTAAATTCTTTGCAGGCATTGGAGAAGCTTGACCCTAGTTGTTGCAACTGTGTTAGGTCCCCTAGTCTTTTTAATTTATATAAATGATTTACCCAACATCAACAGGAACATAAGTTAGGTTATTTGCTGATGATTGTACAATCTATTGAAATGTTAAAGCAGTACAAAAAGCAAAATCTTTTTTAAAAAAGACCTAGATGAATTAATAAAATGGGACATGGAGTATGTCTTTCCACCGAGAAAAGTGCCAACTGTTAGTAGTAACAATTACAGATGTGCGAGGTTATAAGGATTTAAAACTAAAATGCTACCTCACTTTGGTGAGACCTGCATTAGAATGTACATCTTCCATATGGGACCCATCATCCAAAGAAAGCATTGAATAACTAGAACAAATTCAAAGAGGAGCTGGCAGGTTCATTACTGGCGATTATTCAAACTTGACGAGAATAACACAATTAGTTAAATAGTTAAATTAAACCTTGAACAGAAGAACAAAGAGCGAAGTAGTTATAATTAATAAGGCAATTAATTCTAACTTGGATATACAACACAAGGACACGTTAATACAATCCTCAGATCAGTGGCGTAGCGTAAGGGGGCAGGGGTGGCCGAGAGGTAGCGCTCTCGACTGTCATACTGATGGTCACGAGTTCAAATCCACACGAAAGTGAGGATTTTTTCTCGGTGCCTGAGGAGTCCCCGAGTCACCCAGCTCCGAATGGGTACCTAACTAGACAATAGTTAGGCGGCTGGGGTAATGCGTGGAACCCCTATAGCCGTGGCCTGTGACCGCTGCATCACTTGCCAACAGATCATCTCTCATGGTCTGTGGACGCAATTATCTTCTGCATTGAAGGAGCGTCTGTATATCTAAGATATAAGATATAAGGGGAGGGCAAATGCCCCAGAAATTATCCTGAATTATGTAAACATTTCAACTGAACTTTAAACTCCATATAAGATATAAGAATAACACCATTAGTTAATCATTAAACCTTTACACACTACATGATAGAAGAACCAAGAGTGAAGTAGTAATAATACATAAAGCAATTAATACTAATTTGAGCTCAGTGCAAAGATTCACAAAATGTGACCCATGGATACAGTCAGGGGTATAGCTGAGCAATTTTCACCGTCATACAGCTAACACTAATATTTAAGTTCAAGGCCACCTTACACTGTACCTTACATATTTTTTGGGGGATGTTTCTTTTTTTTTTTTTTTTGGGGGGGGGGGGGGGGGG
>MUZC01002933.1:703120-745569 GCA_002072015.1 Radix auricularia
ATAACTTACGTATTAAAAACATGTGCATATAGTCCTGGGTTGAGAATCTTTTTTTTTTTTTTTTTGGTCGAAGAATTAGTAAGCCCTTGCCACTTGTTCGATACTGTTTGCGATACGTGTAGGCGCTGCATATAGATTCAATACATTACGGTAGTGCAGGTCCTCATTACGCGGGATCCCTATGAAACGAGGACAATACTAATGCGTCTAAGCTGTCACTGGCAGGTGTTAGGGGCGACTGCCTCTAGTTACGTTCTACCTCCCCCTCCTCCTCCCCCACCATCGTTATCGCAGCACGTGTCAGTGCTGGTTGGCCAGGAAAATGAAAATGGAAACTAGTTGGTCCTGCAAAGGGGAGAATGGATTGGGGATTTTCGTCATGGTTTGAATACATTCTGAAACATGAGATGAATAGGCAATTTTTAATTAAAAAAAAAAATTGAGGGGATTTCGACTTAAGACGTTAGTCAGAAGACGATTAAAAAAAAATTGAATAATTTAAAATATATAAAAATGCAGCTTATTTGGTTTTTGAGTAGTAAAGATGGGAGAAGGAGGCTACAAAATGCAAGTTTTATTAGGCATTTCAAGAAACCTTTACTACCTTTGAGTACGAAAAAGGCAATTACTGTACTTGTTGACAAAGTTCTGGAAGTCGCTGCTACTCTTGAGTCGCGCTTGTTTATTTGTTAGGCTTTTAAAATAAAAATATTATTTGAAGACCTTTCAATAAACTCAATAGATGGCAGTCATCGGGTCTAAACTATACATTACATAATCGACGTATAGAACATGTCATCGCAGAGAGCGAAACCCTCGTTGACGGGTGCCAGCGTGTCTCTGTGGCATGAAACGGATCAAGTCCTATAAGGGCTTCATGATCAATGTTAATCCATAATTGGAGTTAACCACAAGGCGAGAAAAATCTGAAAGACTATTTTTTCTCTTCTTAAAGCGGAGTCTTTAGCATCAAAGCACGTTGGTCAGCCAGTGGCCAGTCGTGTTGGTTGGTCAGCCGATCGATCTAGATTGTTCTGCATTGGTTAGCTCTGCTTGTTAACACTGACGATGTCTTAGCAAGGCAGTGAAACATGACGACCATAATACATGTAATTCACACGATTAACAATTTATATTCAATTTTCGTCTTGGGGTAAAAAAAAATAAAAAATTAACAACCAAATTGCGCGCGTAGAATACGGGAAGATGGCCATAATGACTCCAGATGGCGCTCGAGATATCCATCAGTGGTTAGTTGTAGGGGCGCTAATTAGACTTGGTAGTAACATAGACGGATGCCGTTTTTTACCATCTATACTTTTTTTGTAGTGGCTCCTTTTTTTAAAAAAAAATGTTCTTTTGTGTGCGGCTGAGGCATACGTATTGAAGCTGTCGACGGTTGAAGCAGAACACGAGAGCGCTCTAATGCGCGCCATTAGAGCGGAGTGGGGTGGATCCACCGGACATACAATGTCTACAAATTATACCTCAGAAATATGAACATCAGCATTTATGTAATGTAACCATTAGATTTATATAGTAATGGGTCATAAGCATTCATAGATTTTAAAGAAATTTCACGTTTTGGTTTTTGAAAAAAAACAACACAATAAACTTCCGTTTTTATACCACGCATTGTTTAAATCAACAGCGGCTGCGAATATTACTGTCTGATCTCGGAACAGTAAAGTTTATCAATTTCAGATCATTCCCCCATCGGGCGTACAATTGTATTGTCTACTGAAGAAATGTTATGACCAGGACTACCTTTTGAAGCCGCATTTTGGGGCCGCCCTAAATGACGTCACGCTAATTTTTGCCGATAAATAGTGAACAATCAAATATTTAAGTGAAACTTATATTTAAAGTTGCCCGTTTTTTATGTGACGTCATACATCTTAAACCCCTCCCCCATCCCCTCGTCACATATCGTCGCAAGTGCGTGACCCCCCTCCTAGGTGCGTGATGTGGTGTACTGAGTGGTTTCAGTATTTATTTATTATAGTTGAACAAGTAAGACATTGAGAGTACCAGCAAGATGTTAGATTTAACCTGAACGCCATGTTTATTGTTGCTCTCGTGAATGCCGGAAGCGACACCCTTCATTTACATAATTATTTTCCTGTGTTTACATTCCGTGATACACTATACGTGACGTCATTTATGGACGGCCCTTAGTTATAGGCCTAAAAAATACCTTCTCTACTGTCTACTCTTACAACTGGAATGACGAGGGCACAGTGTTTAGACTCGTGACTAAATAATTGTGATCAATGAGAGGATCTTATTTTAAATGACCGAACGAACAGCGAGTAAATAAATGGCTTAACATTCCCCCTCTACCGAAACAGTCCCCCGCCCCTTCGATTAAATGATATCAAAAGAATTTTTAAGTAAGGCGCACACCAGTAATCAAATACCTGAGAGTGTGGGGGGGGGGGCGGTCGTCCATGCGCCTTTGCTCTACCATCCTTTGCATTACTTTAAAAAAATATTATTATTATTATTATTTTTACTAAAAAATCGAAACAAGTCTGATCTTGAATGTAATATTACGACAATCAGGTCCAACAAATCGCAGGTTCCCAAACCTGATTGGGGAGACTCCGTTATTTAAAGGAGATGACTGACCTGTCACCAATGCTCCCTTTAAGCTTTGCAGCTGCGCGACCGCGTGATGATACATATAGCTGACGCCGGGCTGCAGTTTGGAGTAACCGCCCAGCAAAATGTTAAAATATCGCGCACTAAAATGGACGCTGTTCAACTTTGCTCAAGAGTTTTTTTTGTTTGTTTATAAACGTTGCACAGGGGCTAATGAACCTTAGTGAGAACATCGTCTGTCACACGTCAATATAGCACATTAAATCCTCAAATAATGTCACACGAGAATTATAGGTCAGTAGAAATGTCAATGTTACTCTTACTCGTCTCCCACTTAATCCGATGCATTCAACGGTTTGAGATTAAGTTTCGTGGCTGTGTATTGCAGATATTTTCAAGTGAGAAAACCCATCACACTTCAAGAGAGATTAGCCATTTGAATTACATTTTAAAAAAAATTGAATGATGACATCATTTTTTTACTTTTTATACCATACTAATACTAATTTATTAACTTTATTTTCAGAACTTCTTTGCTCTGTCTAACCTACGCATGTATATTTAATTGTAATAAAATATCAACTATGTTGTGCTGGGGCGCCGTGGCGCTATTTTTTTGAAGAAAAAAAGGTGTGGGTTGTGAGGGGGATTAGTAGACCCCTCATCCTTAGCCGCGAGCCGCCGAATTTTCGTCCGCTAAAAATCCGCCGAAAAAATGCGGCGCACCGCATTAGCCTAACAGCTGATAAACTACATCGCCTTTGTTTAATTCATGACAAATATAAACTGAATAACAGATATTCCAAGTGCCTATCAGGTATTGAGTGGCAGAAACTGAATAAGTGGAATGCATTCATGGACTGTATTTGTAGGACAGAATATAAAACTTTTTTTTTCTATTCTTATACATTATAATACATTTTCTGAAAAATGTAAAAGTGTTTTATTGCTGAAATTTTATTACTTCATTATTGGCCAGGCTTCAGCCGAATTTCAGTCGAATATTATATTGCAATTTTATTTACATCAAATTTACCATCCCAAAATTCATTCCTCAAGAAGTTCGCTTTGTTGTCAGAAAGCGCTGAACTTGTCTGCTGCTAAATTCGCTCTCCTGGTATTAACCGCATAAGTGACTTTAGTGTGATTCGGTGAAGATAATTTTGCGCGTCGTGATACATAGCATCACGTGATGCGTGTCATAAAATGGTGTTTATGATCCAATAAATGGTACCATCCCATGGTGCATGCAAATGTATTTGTTCCATTTAGGCTGCGTGAGCTACGCGCCCGAGAGATATCTGACCGACGCTGCGCAGCGGTTTAGAATTTCGGCGCAGCAAATTTGGATAAAGATAGTATAAAATCTGTTTTTTGTGTGAAAATTGCGTTAAAAATGATGACAAAAATTTATTAAAAAATACATTGTGGAGTGCAACACAATTTTCTTTGTTGTTTTGCACACCACACATACCAACGAACATTAGAGGGAACATTAGTGCATGTTTTGAATTAATGTCAGATTTTTAACATTTTATTGCTAACAATGTTATTCTTTATTAAAATAAAAAAAATGTTGCAAAATTTGTTTGAAATAAAGTTTTTTTTTCGAACTTTTAAAATATTTTAAAATTAATTCTCAAAATTGTAAGCCGTATAAACGGCCCATTTATCTTTGAGTCCTCACTGGTTTACTCAGCCTGAGAACTACCACCATCAATGGGATTACCGATCATCGATGTGTTTCCTTTGATGTTTTCAAGCCGCTGGTCCCACCTGTTGCGTCTATGGTTTCATTGTTACCACCTTTATTTCACCAACCTGTTAATATCAAGCGCCCCATCCTCCAACTCTAAACTGATGATCTATTGTAAGCACCTCCCACTATTCACATAACCGCCCTCCAGTAGCAAGTCCTGATTTTGCTTATGATCGGTTATTAGCAAATCCTGCAAATCCACACAAATCTGCCAATAAAATCCTGCTATCATAACTTCAGTCTGTCATTAGCAAGTACCGCTATTCGCCCATCAGCCTTTTATTAGCCATTCCTGCTTTAACTCATAATCTGTTAGGAAATCCTTCTATCCATCATAACAATCTGCTTTTTTTCAACTCTTAACTTTTCAAGCGGTATTCACACAGCCACCTGTTATCAGCAGGTCCTGCTATTCGTATACCAACCTGTTTGAAGGCATGCGTGCGACCGACTGTGAGCACACATTAAAACAACATTAAGTTCGGTGTCTGCTCAGCTTAGCCTCTGTGTCTGGTCATGTTACCCGGGCGTGACCAATCCCTCGTGAGTTGTGACACTACTCACTGCTGCATTCTTAACGTTCCATTAGAAAATCTTGTGTGCGGATCTTGTTTTACTTGTGATAATATCAAAAGGTGTTGAATTTCACTATCAATTTAAATTTGTTAAATAAAATAAGGGCCAGTGTTAATTTTTGTTTTTGGTATTCAGTCAGTTGTGATAGTTTGACAGTTTGGTCACATTGTAATTGGAAACGTCTAGTCTAACTGTATTAGTAACTTTTGATTGGAATCGTCTGTTCTCATTGTAGTTGGAACATTTTGTCTCACTGTAGGTGGAACATTTAATCTCATTTTAGTTTTATCTTGGTCTCATAACAGTTTGGATCCGTTTGGTCTTACTGTGGTAAGAACCTTTGGTCTCATTGTAGCTAGAAGTATTCGATCTCATTGGAAAGGGAGCATTTGGTCTCACTTAATTTAACGATAATTTCTCGAATAATTGGTAAAATTTTTTATCGATTAACATTATTTTAATCAATAAAATTTAGATCAACATTTACAACACTGTGCTAGACAATAGCTGTGATTTATTAATAAATAAATTATTAATATTAATAATAGTTTGCTTTTTTACGTACAAACTTCTCCATAAAAAAATATTTTAAAAATATAAACTTTAAAATAAGCTGTTTCCAAAGGTTAAAACAATTTTTTTACTTAATTAACAATAACAACATTTAAATTCATTGACATAATATTGAACTACTTATATTTAAATTTAAAAAATGTCAATTGCAATTTTTTTTACTTCCCTTGAAATTTTCAGTTTAATGGCGTCATACATCTTATTTTTAGCTTTAATAAAAGTTATCGATTAATTATTCGGTAATTTTTCAAAAGTTAATGATTCAATTTAAATTAATCGATAACAGCCCTAGTCTCACTGTTGGTGGAACATTTGGTCTCATTGTTGGTGGAACATTTGGTCTCACTGTAGGTGGAACATTTGGTCTCACTGTAGGTGGAACATTTGGTCTCACTGTAGGTGGAACATTTGGTCTCACTGTAGTTGGAACATTTGGTCTCGCTGTAGGTGGAACGTATTTTCTCGCTGTAGGTGGAACGTTTGGTCTCACTGTACTTGGAAAATGTCTTTTTTCTTGTTATAGTAATTACATGTTCTGGCGTGAATATATTTAGTTTTCATATACTCCCTCGAAATTATGGTCTTAACTGTCTTTGTGTGTTTCAAGTGTCTTAAGGAAGTCTCTGTTCGACCATTGTCAGTAACAGCAGTCTGTGTTAGACGTGTTGCCAATAATAGAAGTGTGGTTAAGATATGTTGTCTGAAAGAGCAGGTGGTGTCATTCATATATGTTGTCAATAGGCACATCACGCACATAGGGACAATAGCGCGTTACGCCGCTCAGCTTTTTATTTAATAATTTGGAAAGTGTGGTAGATGGTCGGCGTAGGCGTTGGTCTACGTCTTGTTATATGTAGAAGTTGATCTATGTCTGTGTAGAAGTTGGTCTATGTCTGTGTAGAAGTTGGTCTATGTCTGTGTAGAAGTTGGTCTATGTCTGTGTAGAAGTTGGTTTATGTCTGTGTAGAAGTCGGTCTAGGTCTGTGTAGAAGTTGGTCTATGTCTGTGTAGAAGTCGGTCTAGGTCTGTGTAGAAGTTGGTCTAGGTCTGTGTATGAGTCGGTCTAGGTCTGTGTATGAGTCGGTCTAGGTCTGTGTAGAAGTCGGTCTAGGTCTGTGTAGAAGTCGGTCTAGGTCTGTGTAGAAGTCGGTCTAGGTCTGTGTAGAAGTTGGTCTATGTCTGTGTAGAAGTTGGTCTATGTCTGTGTAGAAGTCGGTCTAGGTCTGTGTAGAAGTTGGTCTAGGTCTGTGTAGAAGTCGATCTATGTCTGTGTAGAAGTCGGTCTATGTCTGTGTAGAAGTTGATCTAGGTCTGTGTAGAAGTTGGTCTTGGTCTGTGTAGAAGTTGGTCTAGGTCTGTGTAGATGTTGGTCTTGGTCTGTGTAGAAGTTGGTCTAGGTTTGTGTAGAAGTTGGTGTAGGTATGTGTAGAAGTTGGTCTAGGTCTGTGTAGAAGTTGATCTAGATGTATCTAGAAGTGGGCCTAATTATGTGTAAAAGTTGGTCTAGTTGTAATGAAGAAGTTGGGTTTTGGCCTGTATAGATGCTTGTCAAGGTCTATGTAGATATTGGTTTAGGTTTTGGTCTAAATCTTTGTAGAATTTGGTATTCGTTAATAAATATGCGTTGATTATTGTTGTGAAAAATGTCCATTATCTAGTTGAAGTGAGAGGGTAAGTAAGCGTCGTGGAGGTAGCAGCTCTGCGGGGGGGGGGGGGGATAAATACAAGTCACAAGTTTTGTTGTTATTCTTATCAATAATGTAGAGCTTAAATAAAGAAATAAAATCATCTGATTCTTATGATTGATGTCCCCAATACCTAACCGTATGATGGTGGATGAGGGTTGGTGGGCATTTCGCCCCACCGCCCCTCCCCCAATCTGTCATGGTTTGTCAACATTGCTGTCTCAATTTGTCCCCTACGACTTGTGATTAATTAATTTTCGGATTAACCCACCCCCCCTTTCCACTCAATTCCTTGCTTAGGTGTGTTGACACAAATGCTATCGGTCTAAAGTGGGGTCGCTTTAGTTTTTGTTTATATTTTATTTTTTAAAAAAAATTCTTATCAGGCAGATAACGTTATGTTAAACGTGTTATTTTATGCCTCCCGTTTTGGACGTGGTAGTTGTGGGCCTTTCATTCTGATATGATTGTAGGAGGGTTCGGTAGGGAGGTCGAGTGGGTTAGGGCACCGTGCACATGTGTTTCCATATATTTTTTTGTTGACACACTGTCAGTCCGGATTGACGACCATGTGACTGGGGCACCCTTTTTCGGAGACAATCTCAACTGTGAATCATTAGCACGTTGTTCTCAAACACCTCGATCACAGGCTTGTTTGTGTCTATCTCTGAGCATGTGGCAGTAGCTTCATGAGTGTGTACTTACTGAATGACTCGGTGTTACTGTTCGCGCCATCATTCGTAGATGATGTTGCTGGGTTCGTGAAGACCCACCAGCCGTGCTAAAACTAAAAGCGACTCATTTTTTATGACAGTATTGTTCGGTCAAATCAAGAAGAAACTAATCGCATGTTTATATTTTTATATTGAGCGTATAAATGTGTACATGAGCTACAACCTTGCTGCTGTTATTCGCCTATTAGGGCCTAACTCAATGATTTTGAGATTTGGTGCGTGACGACGAATCTCAGTCGGGCGTACAACGGAAACTTCCCGTGTTACCTAAATAGAATTTTGGGGAGACAACCATTTCTTGGAATAGCTTTCAGGATGCGCTTCGTTAAACACAAATTTCTATCTGATCTATTGACTGTTTCGATTTTTAAAGTAATCCAACGCTACTAAATATAATCTGGATTCTGGATCGTCTTTCAAAAATCTCCATCTCTTATATCCCATTTGAATTGGTTTGCCTTTCTGGCAGTGTTAACTTTGTAGGCAACTGTGTGTATATGTGGCCATGGGGTTTTGGCACATCACCAGTCGTTTGTAATACTATCAGTTTAGACTACATTAAAAAATTTGTTGATTGAATTTAAATAATTATATACCGCATTAGAATTCCTTTTTTGATAAATTGGATACACTCTCGGCAATAAAATTTAAAAAAAAACAAACAATTCAATTGGATTAAATTTTATGATTTTATAATACTGATCATTTGTTAAAATTACTGTTTGAAGTCGCTTGATTTAAGACCACAAAGTCGTATATTGATTGGTATATTATGGATTGTAAGGGAGAGTACAAATCACTGTGATTCAGTTTTTGTTTTTCTAAGCGCCAAGTACACGTGATTTATTGAATTAATGTCAAATAGCAGGTTCAGACTTTGGAAAAAAAGTAGGAGTTATTTTCCAACCGATTTCTCATCCTCATCTAAGAAGTTGGCAGTTGGTTTATTCCATTTATATCCACATGTTCCATTTATCTTTATGTCGTCAGTTTGCTTTGTTGTGAGTGCTGTAGTTTGAGATCTGTTAACTTCCCTGTCTCAGTGCTGATTCATTGGTTGGTCTTTAAGCTAAGCGAGTCTCTCTTGGAACCACTCGCATTTGTCTCATTGTCTCATTCGGTGTAGTGGTTAGTCAAAATTTCCTAACGTTTTCAGATTGCGTAGTTGTCAGTCAAAGTCCTAATGTTTCATGTGGCGTTGTGGTCAAAGTCCTAAATTTTCAGATGGCGTAGTGGTCAGTCAAAGTCTTAACGTTTCAAATTGCATAGTGGTCAGTCAAAGGCCTAACGTTTCAGATCATAACCACAGACTCAATGGGCTCAATTTACGTTCACTATCAGTATTAATGATTTTGTCCAAATCCAATTGTTAAATTTGTGCGAAACACGAATAGGTCGATAGTCTGTCTCTGTGTTTTTTAAAGAATCTGTGGGAGCTTCTTCTTTCTTTTCATTCTAGGTGCAATGTAACTTAGGGATTGTTGAGCGATTGGTGACTTTTTCAGGTTCCTTCGAAGCCTCCTGCCCTACACTCCTAATATGTCTTGTCCACTGGTATATTTGGTTTTAGGCTAATTAGATCACCACAGTTCTCATGTCGATAGCTGACGCCCCAACCATACTGCCGTTACGTGGACAGTGATTATACAGAACTGGCCTTGGAGATACTTTCAAACTGTCAAGTTGAACTCGCTGACCCACCTAGCGTACTCACTAAAAGTACATTGAACTGTCTACAAATCACGTGGGTAAAGTGTACATTTCCCTGTTCCCAACGTGAACCCCCGCTTTAGTCCCTCGAGGCTGTGACGCCAAAAGCGTGGAAATGCTGACGTGCGACGATAAACGTTTTCCCACGAGCAGATGACGACGACACCATGGATATCTTTAAAAGCGTCAAGATCGAGGCTGCCAGGGGCGTCTACGCCAAAGTTCCTCTGGTCGAAAGTGACCTCGAAGGCTTCAACTACGGACGATCAGACGTCAGCGACGTAGAGGGGGATGGGGTGGAGGAAGAGGAGGAGGAGAATGATGATGATGGTGACGATGAGGATGGTAGCTATGACAGTGACGAGGAGGCGCTATTTGAGCGCAGCGTTCGCACAGAAGGGAAGCAAGCAGGTAATTTGTCTGACCTTCCTAAAATGAACTCATTTATTTAGTTACATCCCTTTACTGAAATTAGCAAAGGACGAATTTTTTTTTTTAAAGTAGGGCTGCGGAAATTACCGATTAATTTCTCGATTAATCGGTAAATTATTTTATCGATTAAAATTATTTTAATCGATAAAATAGTGATTAAAAATAGATTTTTTTTTTATAAATAAATAATTAATAATAGTTTTTATTTTATCATTATTTTTTTACGTACAAACTTCTCCGTTAAGGGAATTGAGAAAGAGTATACTTTAAAATAACCTGTTTTATGACAATGATATTAAAAAATACATTGTTTTTAACTATTTAACAATAACAAAATTTTAATTCGTTGACATTATAATGAACTACTTATTTTTAAATATATCCTTTAACATTAGTACGTGTTTTAAACTTAATTAAATTAAATACTTAGGTTATCGGCATTTTAAAAAATGCAATAAAAGGGCACAAAATATGAAGGAAAACGAAATAGTGAAAAAAGAGATTATGAGGTCTTAGAAAAAAATCATAGCTTTCGAACCACTTGGGATAAAAAGATGATCTCTACGTTTTTACTAATCATCAAACAATTTCTATACAGCTGTATTACTTTTATATTTATAAAAATTAATTTCAAATTTTCATTCAAGTGCCTCATTTTAATACGTTATTTAACTTGTTTTCAGTGCTAACTGTTTTAAAAATAACTTTATGTTAATACCAATTGACTGCTTTTATTACTTCCCTTGAAATTTTCAGTTTAATGACGTCATTCATCTTTATTTTTAGCTTAACAAAATTATCGATTAATTAATCGGTAATTTTTCAAAAGTTAACGATTAAATTTAATTTAATCGGTAACAGCCCTATTTTAAAGTGTGTTTTTTTCTTATGAATTAAGTTTCTGAAAAGATTTGACCCTTTATACCTGACGTGTCATTTATGTTTATATCTAATTAATATAATTAATATAATATAATTAAATTAAACAAAAATTGCATTCGATGCTCTGAAAATGCAGCATCAAAGACTTGGAGTAGCAAAATTAATTGCGTCATAATTTTTATTTTTAAATTTAGTAAACCCATTTTAACCTGCTTTTATTTTCTCTCCCTCTCAATGTCCATACCTCTCACCCTCTCTCCCTATTTCCACTCTTCAAAGACTCCCAGCTAGTCTGGCTCCTCACATTTTGGCTGTCGCCACCATCAAGCAATGTTGTGTTATGTCCCTCTCTACCCTACACGGCCATTTTCGCTACCGCGGAGTAATCGCCCTTGCTTCCCCTGTCAGTCTGGGTCCAATCGATTTTTTGCTCCCTTTCAGTGCAGACCGCCTTACTTTGTTAAAATAACTGGCCGGAAGAAGAATATTATAGAAAGTCCAACTCCGCATGTAAGAGAAAATCGTGTACGTCAGACAGCGTGAGAAGAGAAGCTATTAATGTCAGAGAAACTGGTAATCTATTTCTGTACAACACAAGGGCTCCATCAACAAAGGCGATTAGTCGTAAAAATCTCACTCAAGTGTCCGTAACTTCTTCATTGTCAAATGTTGGTACGATTAATGACGAATTTAAACTTGTCACATTGGTACAAGGGATGTTGTAGCGAGAATAATAGATTGGTACAAATGATGGTGTTGCTAAAAAAATAGGCGCAATAAAATATGACTTAAAAATAATAAATTGGCACTATTTGGTACAAACATAATATGGGTACAAATGTTAACATAATAACACAATATTCCATTGTTACAAGTGACAGTGTAAAAATAGTACATTAATAAAAATGTGGTATAACAAAAATGTTACATAGTTGGCATTTTCGGTGTAACAAAAATATTGCATTGGGACAAATGTTACAAGCATCACTCCGTTACAAATGTTGATATCACTAAAATAAAATGTCACTAGAATTGTTGATGTAGAGCTCATTGCTTGGGTTAGACGCTATATAAATTATCAAATTATTTTGATCGTGTAACAAAAACATGACATTGGTGAAAGTGACGATGTCACTGAAATATTGCATTGTTGCTCAAAATATGTGGCAAAAAGATAGAAAGACTGACAAGTATCTCTGATTTTTCATGGGTGTATAAATAACGCACAATCATTGTTTCCAAAACTCAACTTAATATTTAGCAATAAACCTTGTTTATTGTTTTTTTTACTAAACCATTCCCACCCCACTAAAAACATGTGGGTTTTACCGTGGAATAATCAAATACCCATCCACTAGGATACCACAGATACTATGGACATATCGACCCCTTGCCAAGCCAGTTGAGTACCCCGACCCCCTGTAACGATTGTATAAAGTAATCGATTCTATCGAGAAGAATGTTATACTTGCATTTTGATCGGGTTTTGATGGGCTGTCTCTTCATATATGAATATGTATTCAACGGTCGACAAACACAACACTTTGAATGATTGTCTCGCTGTCTCTGTGGATGTGCTGTTGTGGTTTGCAAGCCATGGGGAGCGTGTATGGGTGAAAAATCGTTTCATTTAAAAAATAAAGTGTAACTGATATAATAAATTGAAAAAAAATGTAACAAGAATTTCAGATTTAAAAAAAAGACAATTGAAGGAAGATGAGCTAAAACATTTTTATACATTAATTAATTAAAACAATGTTTAAAAAAATTGATCGTAATTTGTTGCAAATGATAACCAATACATTTTAAAATTTATTTTTAAATATGTGAAACGCAAGATTAGACATAACCAATGGATAAATGCAGTAATCTTCTGTATAGAAGGAACGACTGTAATAGAAAATATTAGACAGGTTATTTGCGCTGCCACACCAACGCATATGTATTTAATTAACTATAAGTAAATACATATACATGTATAGGCAAGTAAATAGATTTGTCTCTCTATCATAGAGCCCGCAAGTGTGTCACGAAAAAAAAAGATGGTGCCCTAGGCAAAGCAAGCTGTAAGCAGCGTGGTATCACCCCGACCCCCTAAAAAATTTAAAACAAATTAAATAATCAAATATAAGTCGAATACAATTCTTTAAAAGTAACGCGGATTGTTGCTTTAATGTGAAAGGGGCGTTAAGATCAATGGAACGGTCACGTTAAGTATTGGGCTGAAATCCAACGGACGTTGTCGCCGCTCTCCTTCACTTGACTTATACGGTTGAGAGAAACATTTGTACCCCTTGTACAACTCCTGATTTCCCATGTGAGTTTTGTGGTGACCCTTTGTGCAGAGGTCGTTGTCTGAAGATGTAACCGCCATGGCGACCGTCGAACTCTTTTTTTCTATTAACCCGCAGTGATCCAGCGAGATGAGAGTCATGAAGAATATTTCTATACAGAATTTAGTGATTGTAGATAGTGTAGAGTGTAGAGAATCAGTGTTCCCTACAAGGTGCTTCACAGCGTGTGCCAAATGACATGTACAACGTTGCACAGTATCAACTGCTGTCTTATCTTTTCTTATATGTTACAGACGCCCCTTCTATACAGAAGATTATTGCGTCCGTCGTTTATCTATTGTTTGTGTTAAGTCCTGCATTCTTAGAGCTTTAAATAATGATAAAGAGTTGGCTTTCCTGGTTTCTTCAGGCATCCCAAGCCACGCCCGAACTCCGGAAGGGAAAAAAGAAAACGTGTATGTGTTTGTGCTTGCATACTGAATAAGAACGGTGTTTTTATCCTTATGTCTATCTTAAGGGGTGTATTAAGTTATCTTTGTGTTGCATTTCTAAATTTGTGCAAATTTGTACATCCCACCAACGCAGATATTATATTATAATTTTAAAAAAACTTGCTGCGCAGTAATTCTAAGCTTAAAGGGAACATTAATTAAAGAACGGTTGCTTTTCGCATAGCTGTAGCATGGATTAAATGTTTCCCCTAACTTTCGTTGGTCCGTGTAAAAAAAAAAACAACAACTCGTGAGCAAAGATGCACAACATCCATTTTTGTGTGCAATATTTAACAAAATTTGTTGTTCGGTAATTCTGAATAGCTGCTCGGCGTCGGTCAGATATCTGCGCGGCCGGACTGTTCAAGGGCAACTTTTCCCCCACCCCTCTTTTTTTTCAACCCCCCCCCCCAGAATTTTGTATGTCAATGCTAGAAACAATCTTCACACGTCTTTGGCCTCGCCAGCGATCGCCCGTACACAGGCATATGAAGAGTATTTGACAGCTTTTCTCTCTGAGATGTTTACGACCCTGGTCGTGTGCGGGGAGAGAACACGTTTGATTGATCACTTTAATAACACAACGTTCTGGCATCGGACTGGAGGGTTCACTCCCCTGGAGGGTCTCTCTGAGATTTCTAGACTTGAATTCCAACCTGATCATGCCAACAATCAAAGGGATAGCCAGGCTCCTTTCTTGGGGTTGGTTGGGGGGGGGGGGCGTTTCTCGGTTCTTTTTTTATTTTTTATTGATTCTCCTTAGGCTGGTATCTGGTTATCAAGTCGTGGTGTGGTGTTGTGTGGTTTGAAAAAAAAATGTGTGGAACATGGGTTCAGTATAGCTAAGATGTGTGGAACATGGGTTCTGTATAGCTAAGATGTGTGGAACATGGGTTCTGTATAGCTAAGATGTGTGGAACATGGGTTCTGCGTAGCAAAGATGTGTGGAACATGGGTTCTGTATAGCTAAGATGTGTGGGACATGGGTTCTGCGTAGCTAAGATGTGTGGAACATGGGTTCTGTATAGCTAAGATGTGTGGAACATGGGTTATGTGTAGCTAAGATGTGTGGAACATGGGTTCTGTATAGCTAAGATCTTTCTCTATGTTAATCTTTGGCTGTGTAGAGATGGTCGGGGTTTCAAGAGAAAATACTTTAAAAATTTGTTGGTTACTTCTCATTGGTTAGGCTTGTTGCTGACATAAATATTTCGAATATAATCGAATATTGTAGTTCTTATTAGTTTAATAAATATTTAGACGAAGCTCTTACATTTAAATGTTTCAGTTTGTACTTTCGATCTGATGTATTGATCTGTCTCTAGTCCTCTTGATCTTTGAATGCCAATTATTGGATTATAACTTTTACACACTCACAATGTACTAATAAATAATTTTTAAAAATAATCAAAATTTAAAAAAAAATAATGAAAGAAACATCAGAGAAATCATTGGAATTAGCTATTTTTAGGAGTGAATCCGTTTCCGAGAACTCAGCCGGTTAACACCTTTAGGAGATAATGGCAGAAGCTGGCCTCGTTTGATCAAATCTACTGATGGGCATTTACTAGATTAGATTAGACATTCGCCCACGATCAGAGCATGGCCTTGTCCAGCGGTGTCTCTTGTCCTCGCCTGTGAACAAAGGGGGCACTTACCAGGGGCTGCTAACCTGTTTGTGTCAGGAAAATTAGATGTTCATTTAGATAAGCTAATAACGTGTTTGATGACCCATCAAATTACTTTATATATATTATATATATATTAATTAAATTTAAATTAATCGGTANGCATAGTTGAGATTATTTAATGATATAAATGAGACTATTTGAAGACATTGAAGATATGGACGAGGATATATAAAGGAACACAAGCGAATGATGGCATATATGAAGCTAATGAAAAGCATAGGTATTTGAAGGCATAAATGAAACTAATTGAAGGCATAGATACATGCCTGATTTGTTTTAAATATATTTATTTAAACAAAGCAGACAATTAGTTTCATAAAAATTTGTGAAACAAAGACTAAATTCAGTAAACCGACGCCAATTCATTTCCTTGATGGTGTGGCAAAAATAAAAATAAATAATATTAAATTATTCATATTGCCATCGTACCCAAACATAACTCATCGGATTTAAAAAAATAAATTTTGTTAAACAACAGAAACATCGTCGATTTAAAAATTATTTGACGTCATATTTTTTTAAAACTTAAAATGGACAGCGCATAATTTTGTCTTATCTTATAAATATAATGTCGTAGTTACAGAAAAAAAGCCCACGAGTCAATGGAAAATTCAAGCTGACACGGCGGGCCAGTATTTTGCCCGCGGTCCGGACTTTGGGCACCCCTTGTTTAATGGAATGGTGATTAAAGCACTACAATAGTTTGTAACATAGGATGCTTCTGAAAAAAAAAGAGAAGAAATTTAATTCGTTTCAGGGGATGGTGAGAACAACCTACATTTAATTTGTAACATTGGGTGCTACTGAAAAAAAAAGAAAGTCTAATTGTTTACCTGGATAGTGACAATAAAACTACGATAATTGTAACATAAGGGGATGCTAGTAAAAAACTGAGAGAATCTGTTCAAGAGGTTGTGGATAATAAAACTGCGATAGTTTGAAGCAGATGGCGGTGTTGGTAAAAGGTAATACAAAAGTTGGAAAAGGTTGAGTTAATGAAGAAAAAAGAATAAGTATGTCAGCGTCACGTTTTCTTTTGTCATCGTCTCATCTTCAACCAGGCGTCTTGTCAACATTGTGTACACGTTGACTAAGTGGACACTCATCTACTCTGTCTTTGGATGCTCCTGACTTGAAATGTCATCGTGTAACGTGTACACGATGACGTAGTGCGCACTTATCTATTCTGTCTTTGGATGCTCCTGACTTGAAATGTCATTGTGTAACATGTACACGATGACGCAGTGCGCACTTATCTATTCTGTCTTTGGATGCTCCTGACTTGAAATGTCATTGTGTAACGTGTACACGATGACGCATTGCGCACTTATCTATTCTGTCTTTGGATGCTCCTGACTTGAAATGTCATTGTGTAACGTGTACACGATGACGCAGTGCGCACTTATCTATTCTGTCTTTGGATGCTCCTGGCTTGAAATGTCATTGTGTACACGATGACGCAGTGCGCACTTATCTATTCTGTCTTTGGATGCTCCTGGGTTGAAATGTCATTCATAGTGTACACGATGACGTAGTGTGCACTTATCTATTCTGTCTTTGGATGCTCCTGACTTGAAATGTCATTTTGTACACGATGACGCAGTGCGCACTCATCTATTCTGTCTTTGGATGCGTGTGGCTTGAAATGTCGAGAACGGCAGATCAAATGGCAGTACCTGGCCACGTGACCGCCAGTGGAAGCAGGTGGTTGAGTCGTAGGGAATGTGATCAATCGATAGAAGTGACGACTGTTCGTCTGCTTGCGGTTTGTTTGTGTACGCGAGTTGTTTGTGTACATTTAGTCTGTTGACTTTTGACTACACGCGTGCAGTATTTTCGTTGATATGTCCACCCTATGGTCTGTCTTGGATATTACAACTAAGCGGATTTTAAGGCTGGGAGATATCATCCCGTGTAAGGTCAAACGTGTGATGGTCAGTGCAATATAAACTTCTTATAGCTTGCCATGGTTCAAACTGACTTTAACTTGCCTTATATCCGATCCTGGGTTCTCGATCATTTGTTTTCACCGCTTTTTCTCACTTAAAACACGTCGGCGTTAAGTATATGCGTGATCTGTGTAATAATAAAAACAAGATCTTTGTTGTAGGAGAGTTCGGTGTAATACCAATGATGAGTCGTGTCATTGACGTACGTAAGGGTTGTCTGGGCGCCTTTCTCCAACACCCCACCCCCACCCCTCAAATTATGCAGATCAGTCTTGGTCTGTCCTTTTAACGGCAACAACCCACGCGCGGGTTTAAAATGACGCACTAACTCCATACCTACATACCACTAGCTGTTGCGACCTACGACTTTTTTTTTCTTTTTAAAGCACGATACCTGATGAGACAATAATGGTGAGACCAGCTCGGCGGTTACAGTAATCAATACTTGTATACATCAAAACACCAATGAACCCAGTTCGCCCACAGGTCCTTATGGCCAAATAATTACCCGACCGTTATTGTTAGGACATTGGACTAAGCCCTCGACGCCACTGATAATGTTTCAGGATGGTCACAATCGGTGAACAGTTTTGATATGCGGGTTGATAGAGACAGACAAAGCGTCCAACAGACCGCAACTGTAGGATCATTTTTTTAAATAGAATAAGCCAGTTAGTTCCCTGGTAAGGTCGCGGCTCACCCCTTGTGTTTAGTAAATATGCATTCTGTTGAATGGGATCTACTGTAATACCGAGGCTGGCCGCGTGGTGATGATCCTCACCTAGAACTGCACCGTGCCCGGTCAATGGAACAAGTCGTTTGTGTGTGCGTGTGCTTATTGTTGCGGGAGATAATTCAGCCGTGATGATCACTGGGGATGAAGTGGTACTCAGAAAGAGGTACTTGTCGCCCATGTCTTGTTGAGGGCTCTAGTGTATGATCATGTAAGTAAGCTGTTAGCACAGCGTCATTGCGCGCGCCATTTTTCACTACACCGTTTTTAGTAAAGACAAAGGCGTAGTTCAGCCTGGATGTTCACCTCCACATGTTAATTATAATTAACTAACCGAAGTGGTCTGACAACTACTGGTCGGATAATTGTAACTTGAGTTGTCATTCTGAAAGCTACAGCGCTGACATTGATATATTTAGTTGTCGTTCTGAAAGCTATAGTGTTGACATTAATATATTTTGTTGTCATTCTGAAAGCTATAGTGTTGACATCAATATATTTAGTTGTCATTCTGAAAGCTATAGTGTTGACATTGATATATTTAGTTGTGGTTCTGAAAGCTATAGTGTTGACATCAAAATATTTTGTTGTCATTCTGAAAGCTATAGTGCTGACATCAATATATTTAGTTGTCATTCTGAAAGCTATAGTCTTGACATTGATATATTTAGTTGTTCTGAAAGCTATAGTGTTGACATTAATATCATTAGGTATCTTTCCGAAAGCTATAGTGTTGACATTTCTGTCATTAATTTTCTTTTCTAAAATTTATAGTGTTAACGTTGATAACTTCCTTAGTTGACAGTTTGAAATCTACAGTGTTGGCACTGATATCTTTAGTTGTCTGTCTGAAATCTACAGTGTTGACACTGATATCTTTAGTTGTCAGTCTGAAATCTACAGTGTTGACACTGATATCTTTAGTTGTCAGTCTGAAATCTTCAGTGTTAACACTGATATCTTTAGTTGTCAGTCTGAAATCTACAGAGATCTGTCGTCAAGTAATACATGTCATACAAATTTTTTATATTCTCGTCATTTAAAATTTTCTTTACCCTCAATTTATATTTACACACATATTTTCGGTTGCATCGATAATACAGTTGTCAATAAACTGGTCACATTTTCTCAATAAATTAGTTCAATTAATAATTCCAATTAATAATTCCGTATAAAATAATAACGCAAAGTTTGCTCTCTTTCCGTGTGCGCCTGAATTAATCTCTCCTTGTACTTAAATTTCACAATGCACAACTGAGTTCTTGCCCATTCGAACGTGAAAGTATTATGCGCGTCGCCATGTCTGTAGCTGTTACGTGTGTTTGACAGCGAATCTGCCACCACTTTGATGGGTGAGGATCTCGTGTAACTGATGACTTTGGCAGTGTGTAGCCACAACTTGGATTACGTAACATAACTTTAACTCAGCTACATGACAGGGGTCCATGCCTGTGGGCCAGTCACTTTAACGGCATCCCTGACCAATTTATTTAATGGGTACTTGATTAGAAATGATTGGTCACTTAATCGTTGCTGGGTAAAGCTAAGGTAGTCCATAGGGTTTCATTTGACGTTAAACCGTTTCAACACTTTCATGTTAGTATGTGAATATTGGTACGTTAAAATTTTATTTTAAAGAAATTAGTAACTAAAACTACTAATATATATAAATAAAAAAGCCTGTTTCGTATGGGTCAAACGTTAATTGTATTTCTGTCTGTATTTTTATTAATCAATTACAACTATTGAATTAAAACGAAAGAAAATACAGATAGATCTAATTTTAATTTTCATTGGTCCAAATCCCTCAAGCTCACAAAAGTAAACGTTAAAAGTAAATAATAAAATAAAAAAGACCAGAAACAATTAATCTAAATGTAATCTTAAAAGCACACAAATATGCCAACGTATTAGTAGTGTGACAATCAGAATTTCTCCTGGATCTGAGGTGGCCAATCTTCTGCCTGTCTAATGAGTTCCATGAGAGGTTAGAGGTCGCCTCCAGCTTGTTTTCTAAATGCACAGAATAGTAGCTTCGTCAGTGGTGCGGTGTTGTATGAAGGAGACACTACGGGACCACTGTATTTATCTGCAGGTTACTTAAACTATCTTCACGCCTGTAAACATATAGGGTGTACCGAATTTCGGATCCGGCTCCGGAAATTCATAAATCCGGCCATTTTTACAAATATGACTCCGCTCCGGTAGGAATTTCACTTCATAAATGCGGCGGAATTCGGCTGGCCAATAGAGCTCCGACTCTAAACGGACTTAAATTCATAAATCCGGTCAAAAGGGCTTCGCCTGCATTAAAAAAAAATTGAATCGGGTACACCCTTAGTAAACATACGGATCGGTGACCTCATGAACTATGACAGCACACATGATATAGCCACCCTACCCCATTAATGGTCAGTTCGATGCTCAAATTAGGACTACTTGCCATGTCTACCAGCTGCAGTCTTTAAACTACGTGGCATATAGCGACCCCTGGCAAAGATCATTTCAATTCTCGCACTTTGACCACACGTGGAACCCACTGTCCGCCCGTTAGTTTAAATAGCGTCTTGTGTAACATGAGTTAACTAACAGGGACCAGGTTTTGGAACCCCGTCTTAATTGAGCGATCTCCCAGACCCTAGGCCTCCCCGGGATTAAGTCAATCTGTTTATCTTATCAAATCCTCAATAATCCGTGACTAGTTCGCAACCCCTCGCCCGTCCCCTGGGGGCCATGGAGCAAAATGAAGCCAATTATGAGCCACTAATCTCTGTGGACAACTTTCTCACGCGACCGTAATTGTCTGCGTATCGATCTTCGGGATTTAGCCACTTTTTACCTCCGAGGGCTTCGGCGATACTTCTAGCTCCTGCGATACCCGTGCGCCTAGACGATATCCCTGAGGCCGGTCGATACCCATAGAACCCATGCGAATTCTTTTGTGGGCCGGACAAGCTAAAAGTCCCTGAGCTCGAGCGATGCCTCTTGAGCCTTGACGATACCCATTGATGTCCGGGCGATGCCATTTAAGCCTGGGCAGTAGCCGCTGAGGTCGGGGCGGTACCCATAGCTTGAAAATTGCTGACCTACGTTTAGCAAGAGTTATCTTTTAAAGTTTATTTAAGAAGACCCTTTCAACGTAAGTTAAAGGCATCGAAATGTCAGCAAGTCGGACAGAAACATTCAAACTAAAAGACGTTCCAATTCTCTTAAAATTCATCATTTACTGTTTCATAGTAATAATAAAATGGGGGCGTATTCGGGAAATGTGAGGAAATCTAGAACAGGTCGATTCTCGCTCCCTCTCTCCCGCATCCAATACCCTCTCTCCCGCATCCACCCACTGCCTCCTCTTGGCACTACTCGACTGGGAGTGGTTTATTCCCCTACTGGGAGTCGCCACTCCCCTGTGTGAGTTTAACGGAAGGAAAATAATTAAATAATCGATTAACACGTCAATCTGTATTCGCCACTTTAAAAAAAAATCAGGCTTTGGTTTTATAGGGTTGTAGTGACGCCAAGGGGCTGGGGTTCTGTGTTTGTGTGTGTGGGGGGGGGAGAGGAAATCCATTTTCCATGCCAGAGTATCTTGGAAGGGAAACACGACCTGGAGCAGAGTTTGTGAACTAGATGGAGGGTTGGGGGTAGTGGAAGTTTGGCTTGAATTGTTACATTATATATGGGGAAAGATGAAGTTTGGTTTAGATTGTTACATTATAGATGGGGAAAGATGAAGTTTTGGTTTAGATTGTTACATTATATATGGGGAAAGATGAAGTTTTGGTTTAGATTGTTACATTATATATGGGGAAAGATGAAGTTTTGGTTTAGGTTGTTACATTATAGAGGTGGAAAGGTGAAGTTTTGGTTTAGATTGTTACATTATAGATGGGGAAAGGTGAAGTTTTGGTTTAGATTGTTACATTATAGATGGGGAAAGATGAAGTTTTGGTTTAGATTGTTACATTATATATGGGGAAAGATGAAGTTTTGGTTTAGATTGTTACATTATATATGGGGAAAGATGAAGTTTTGGTTTAGGTTGTAACATTATATATGGGGAAAGATGAAGTTTGGTTTAGGTTGTATCATTATATATGGGGAAAGATGAAGTTTGGTTTAGGTTGTATCATTATAATTGGGGAAAGATGAAGTTTTGGTTTAGGTTGTATCATATATGGGGAAAGATGAAGTTTTGGTTTAGGTTGTATCATTATATATGGGGAAAGATGAAGTTTTGGTTTAGGTTGTATCATTATATATGGGGAAAGATGAAGTTTTGGTTTAGGTTGTTACATTAAAGATGTCGGAATGACTGTAGTTAAAGTGTGATTTGATATTGAATTGTTACATCAGAGATGGGGCAGGATGATGTTTGGTTTAAAAGGGTAACATTATAGATGCGGCAACTTCGTGGTAATTTAACACCCTCCTGATGTAAGGTCGTGGCAACGTAAGACCCTCCCCTGATGTACGGTCGTGGCAATGTAAGACCCTCCTGATGTAAGGTCGTGGCAACGTAAGACCCACCCCTGATGTAAGGTCTCGTCAATGTAAGACCCTCCTGATGTAAGATCGTGGCAATGTAAGATCCTCCTGATGTAAGGTCGTGGCAATGTAAGACTTTCCTGATGTAAGGTCTCGTCAATTTAAGACCCTCCTGATGTAAGGTCGTGGCAATGTAAGATCCTCCTGATGTAATGTCGTGGCAATGTAAGACCCTCCTGAATCCTGATATAAGGTCGTGGTAATGTAAGGCCCTCCTTATGTAAGGTCGTGATAACTTAAGGCTCTGCTGACGTAAAGCCATGCAGATGTAAGCATCATGTAATGAAGCCCATATGTTTCCCCGGTGATATGAAGCAAGAAAATCCCATTTTCCCCAGGGTTCCGAGATAGCACGAGTATGATACAAGGAATCAAACAAGATCGATCTCCCCCCCCCTTCCTTTCCCTTCCCTTCTGCGTTCACAGTTTTCGTCTGCCAGCGGTCTGTGAGACCGGGCCTGGATTATCGAATCTTGCAGTAGCTTAGGAAGGGCGCAAGTTGACTGTGTTTTTAAGATCGACGCACGTGCCTGGCCGGATCTGGGCGCACGTTTGACGTACAGTTGGTTTGCCGCAGTAGAGTTCAGGTGCTGTCAGCTTAATTGTGGTTTTCAACTAACAAGACTATATGCATGACTGTGTTATGAACTTGACTTGGTCTTTCTTTAAAAAATTAAAAGCATTAGTTAAATTGTGCTGTGAAATTATTTTCTCTTTTCGGCTAAACAGGGTTATTCCGACTTGTGCTGTGAACCTAATTTGGTCGTTACCAAATGAGGGTAATTACCTCATTGTGTTTTAAAATTGCTTAAGCGTCTTCTTTCGTTATTGATGAATTTTGACAAATGTGTTTTGAAATTAATTTGGTTTGTTCAGTTTTGAATGGGATGTGCTTAACAGTGCTGTTTTGGAATCGTCAGGTTTAATTTCTTTAACTTAGTTTCAGTCTAAACATGCTTGAATCCATGAGTTCTTTTTTTTTAATGTTTGCATTATTCTCAAAGATAATTTGGAATAATGCATTTTATATTAGTTTTACTGTCAAATATCTCTTTGAAATGAAAAGTTACTTCGGCGTCTCATCGATTTTGTTTCTTAGGTCACTTTTAGTCAAGGAAATCTAGAAAATTGATCATTATGATTTGTTTCATAAAAATAAAAAGTTAAATCATGGTAGTGTAGTAAGTTTACAATATAATGTACAAATCTGATCTTGTGTGACTGACGAATGACTTTGCTTCGGTTCTTTAAATTATTTCATGACCACTTTTAGATCTGTAAAGTAGTGACTACCGAGAAAAAATATTGTTATAAAATGTGAGTAAGTTTTCGGAGCGTGGGGAACAAGCATAAACGAGGGCTGCTACTGATTAAAAATTTTTATCGATTAATCGGGAAAAAATTTAATTGATTACTCTATTAACTATTTTTTAAAAATAATAACGCACGTGTAGTTCCCGTTAAGAAGCGATTCATTATTTCATGAAATCGGTTAAGTCGCGGTAATTTCATGGCTCTCAAATTGTGTGACGTAACACAGCAAATTTGTTCTGTTATGCAAGAAGTAAGAAAGAAAATACTTTTTTGTGAGACCCTCCTGATGGTAGGTCTCGTCAATGTAAAACTATGCAGTTTAAATAAATAATAATAATACGAGGGAAAAGTATGTAAGTAACAAACAAACAAATAATATTTGAAAAAAATATATTAGAATTTTTTCCTAAATAATAACTTTAATATAATTTTAAGCGATAAAATTAATTTTAATTGATTAAAATTGTTAACGATTAATCGATTAATTAATATTAATTTTGGCAGCACCACTATCAATATTTTATGAGACTATTATCTTTAAAAAATAAAAAATTCAAAGGTCACAAAGCATACTGAATTGTGTTGTACATTCGGCTATTATTTATTTCAGTGAAAAAACAACTCCGAAATCAATTCTTAAACTGCGTGAAGCGAGGCGGAAGTCGCAACCTCAATGCTGAGAACCGCTCTTTTAAAATGCATTATATCATACACAACCGACATACCACCTATACGTGCCGACATACCGCCGAGACATATTGACATACTAAAAACCACCCATTACATACCGGCATGCTGCTAGACTTACCAACAACCATAGCTGGGATTTAGCATCGCGAAGAGATAAAAAGCGCTTCAGAAGAACTAGAAGGAAAGCCTAGGCCTTAGGCACATTATTTGCGTAACGAATCGGGTTAGGATAACGTCTAATTCGAAGAATATTAAAGTAAATAACGAGACAAGATTGATAAAATTTATAATTTTAAATGTTTACATAAGTGAATAAGTGTCTATGAGCATGATGCGTGTATTTATTCCGTGACTTTGCGTTTTGAGTTTGTGTTACAATCAACTAAATTGTGAGATTTTTTTTAGTGATTTAAAGGATGATGACCAAAAAAAAAAAAGTAAACTGTTCCAACCAGTATCTTTAAATTTAATTGTGCATTAGTTTTTTCAAGGAGTTCATTATTCTTTGTCAAATTTGCTAAATATTATACCCTAACCGGGCTTTGCTTGTTCTCTAAAAGGTGCTAGGCTGCAAGGTGACTCCACAAAATTGTTGGCTAGCTGGGGAGTCCCCACTAAAATGTTCAAAGGAGAATTGATTATAACTGTGCGTGTTATCAGTTCCGATTGTTTGGGTCAGAGAGTCGGAAGATATAATATACCAACTTATCAGTGGCTGATGCGAAGCCAATCACATGACCTAAGCTCATGCGGAACACAGTGACGTCGACCACGCTATAAACTTTTCGTGCGTTGGGACCCGAACCCCAACCAGGCCGGCAGCCGCGATGGAGAGCACCCCCTTGGGGCGCCTGGCTCGGATATACAAGACTTTTACCAAAAACTACAAGGATTTAGACAAGGAGGCGGCAGCCGATGCCGAGCTCAGCGATGGAGCCCCCATCTATCACTCGGACCAGGAGCAGCTGGACAAGGACTGGGACTGTAAGTATGTGTTCACACTGAAAATGGACTTTTTAAAAATATGTGTTGAGGGGCTTTATGTTGTCTATCGGCTGTATGTGTGGTTTTAATTACTACATGTTTGTATGTGAGGTATGTGTGGTATAGTCTCGGAGGTTCAAAATGGTTATTTAGTAGGACGGTGATGTTATTAAAACGTCTTGGATTTCGTACGGGTGGTTGTGTTTTTAAATACAAATACTAATTTGGACAAAGGGTGTTTTGTGGTTAACAGTGATGTTATTAGTTGTATGTATACAGGTTGCATGGATCGTAATGAAGTTATTTCCATGCGTTTGACAGAACTTCACTTGTCTCTAAGTTTTTTGCATATCTGATCTTATTTCATCATCAATTCTATAATGTATATATTTGCATACAGCTTAAAACTTAGTGAAAAAAATCCATCAAATTATCTCTAGCTGTAATTGACGAAGTTTTTGGAAGGTTTGGTTCGAATTCTATAAGAATTAAACCCGACAAGGACGGGTACTCACAAACAATAGCTTTAATTGAAATTGACGCATACATAAACCATAATGTAAACAATTTTTTCAGTTGACAATGTAATAAAAAAAAATAATTAAAAATTGAACGAGTACCTCTCTTTAACAAATATTCTTGACGCTGAGTCGATTCTCGAAGTTGATCTTAAAAGTTTTGATCTGATACGCTGATTAAATCTAATATATTGTTCTTCACCCTTGGCGTCTTACCCCCTCTCGGCACCCCCACCTTTCTTTAAAAAAAATACCCTCAGCGGATTGCTTTTTGCTGGAGGTCAACCCATCTTTACCTGAGCTGTGGAGGGAGGTCAAATTTTATATATATATTTTGTAAAAACATGAACCAAAGTTCACTTGAAGCTGTGCGGCTCCCTGTGCTCTGGATTCGCCAGTAAGCATCTTGACGTTAAGACATGTTTACAAAACCTAGAAGCATTTTGACGTTTAGACATGTATACAAAACCTAGTAGCTACTTAGAGACGAAACATTATTTCTGTGCCGGGGTTATGGTAAACACGACAGAAGAACGGTTATTTTGACTTTACGTCAACTCAGATTTGGGCCGTCCTCAACAATTGCGGGGCTCTGTGCGAAACGGATTGCTTGGGGCCCAGTTTGGGTAGGGATGAAGATAAGGTTTTGTATTAGAAAATATATTCGTCTTGAACGGGGCCCACTGTGGCCGCATAGGCCGGCCCTGACTCAGATGGATGATATACTGTTATTGTCAAATCGGATTTTTAACGCAATTTCGTTATGGGAAAAAATTGCGTTTATATATTTGAAATGTCCGTCCTATCTGATCGAGCTTTGAACAGCTACTCCTCCTGAATCATACCAGCCTGTTGCAAATATGTTAAGGAGTTCCCAGGAATGTGCACAAACAACAAACAAAAAAACAAACAAACAAACATACAAACAATACCGAAAAGGTTTACTGGATTTCCAGGAAAATCCGAAAAAAATATATAAGCATTTAGTCAGTTTCTTGTCTCGGCAACCATAACATGTTTCGCGTTGAAACAAGCGCCAAACGATAACTAATAATATTGAGAACAATGTTGGAGAAAGATTTTTTTTAAAAAAATCGCTTTTCTTCCTTGGACTCCCGTAATTTTATCAGCAATTTGTAGATAGAATTTGTTTTGTTTACTTTCTTACTTATGGATCGTGAATGAATTTTAATGTAATCTAGAATAATGTCCCTTGAATAAAAAAGTCGGAAATTCTTTGTTGGAAATTGCGTTTAAAATTATTACTGTTTACCTGTACTGTCAACTCAAATGGTTTGCGACATTTACCGTTAAATCCGATGGCTCATTTCCCCCTTTCTACTCTTATGGTTCATTTCGACATTAAAGACCCGGATGTCCAGAATGCTCCTTTCGTATTGACCCGGCAGACCTCAACCCTTCCCCGTTGTCCATAATCTGAATGGTCCGATATATGATCAATAATGTTTGGTGCCTACAAATGGGTTTATGCGTGGGGGGGGGCTCTTCAGCATCTAGTTTGCTGCTTGGGATAAAACGGGGGTATGGGGTATGCCGGCAGAGAGCTTGGTTTGAGGGGTGCTAGGGCTTGGTTTGAGGGGTGCTGGGGCTTGGATTGAGGGGTGCTGGGGCTTGGTTTGAGGGGTGTTAGGGGCTTGGTTTGAGGGATTTTCTGTGGCTTAGTTTGAGGGATGAGGGATGATAAGGGCTTGGTTTGGGGGGGGGTGCTTGGGGCTTGGTTTGATGGGTGCTGGGGCTTGGTTTGAGAAAATTTCGATGTTTTGATTTGTGGTTTGTTAGGAATTATGGAGGGCTCGTAAAATTTGATTTGTGAATAGTTGTTTGATTTAAAAGGTGTTTGTAATTAAGGATGTCTATGATGGTGTTGTTTTAATGTTGGAGATATTTTATTCATTTTTTTAGAGACGTGCACGACAATCTATTTACAACTTTTTACTGTGGACAAATGGACATTTTGAATACGGTTAAGAGCGGCTGAAAAGTTATATTCACATCATTATTTGGTTACCCGTAGACCAACTCAGCAGGCCTCTAATGCAGACATGTTCACTACGACTACTGATGTAGAGAGTATCGCATGTCCATCGAATGATGATGAAGACAGTATATTGAAGACCATCACCACCATCTCAAACATGTCTTCAGATTCTCATTCAGCTTGAATTTGTTCCATCACCGGAAAGTAAAGTGGAAAATGAAAAAAAAAAGAAATTGGCAGAGATTGATTGAAGACTTGCTTATTGAGTTCCGGATAGAGACTTAGCATTGCGGCGATCAGGCCTGGGACGAAGACTTGCCTATCTGTTGCCCGTCTTGGCTCCTATCGTAATAAGAACCATGAGCAGCTGGTGCTATCAATGATTTCCTCATCAATTTCCCGAGTCGCAGTCTGGGAGGTGGCTTGACCAGGAATCTAATGGCAGCTGTTCCTAATGTCGCCTGTCACGCTATAGTCCCTCTGCCCTGCGTCACATCCTGAAGATCTAACGCAATTTTCTCCATAGCAGCGTCCCGGATGCATTTCATTGGTTTCATTTTTTTTCTGTTTTGTTTATCGATATTTTCAAGGATATTTTCAATTTCTCCTTTAGAACTGTTTTTTCCCCCCTTTCACTTGTTAAACAAACTTAATGTGTTATTTCAACAAATTTCCCCAATGGCGAAGTTAGGGGAGGAGGGTTCCAAATTTGAAAGTCCCCCCGGGCCCCCACTGTCCAAATATTATTTTACATTTAATATTATGTCATCAAAGAGGCCAAGCCCTGTGCCCAAGAATCCCTACAAATTCCTAGCTACGCCACTGACTTTCCCTTTAGATCTTTATGGATAATAATAAAACACAATTTTAACAATTAACCGGAATGGGGGCAATATACTATTTCTGTCTTTCCTATGACTTGGTTGTTTTTTTGTTTTTTTTTGTTGTTTTTTTTATAAATAGTTTGTTTTGCGTGTGTGTGCGCGCGCGCGTGTGTGTTTGTAACAAGTCAGTTGTTCTAGGGGCCACTCAAGTAAAATTCCGATTAGGATGTTGGGGCCACTGTAACAAGTGGTATCTCATGTAGATGATACCGTGAACTATTCGTAGAGGCTTCCGGAATAAATCAGTTGACATGAAGAGGATGACGTAGCAACGGATTCCATGTGTAAATGTTGTCGTAACAATTGACGTGGACCTGGTGAAGTGGGTGAACCAAGCCACCAAAAGTTTACCCATCACACTTGGGGCGGGGCGACTACGAGGAAGTCCACATTTTCTTGTTTGTCAACGCTCGCTTCACATGAGTGTGGGGCCCCTGATGAGTGAAAGTGTGAAAGGAGATGGTTTGGTCATTCCAATCAATGGACTGAAAACAAGATTGTTTGTGGTATCAAAGCCCATGGGTTGGGTGGGGGGGGGGGGGGAATNGGGGGAATGATTTTCACCTTCACCTTAGAATTAGTGATAAAACCCCAGCCACTTCTTTTCGGAATTTATTGATTAATTCATAATCAGACCATAAAAATTTACCAAAAAATTTCCGCACATAAGTCTCTTGAATAACTTGACGAATGTCCGAATATAAACTTAGGCGTTGTAGAATAAATTTGCATTAAGCATACGAGTGCGGCATAGGCGGCTGCCTATTATCTCTATTGTGGCATTTTTCATAGGAACAACAAGCTCCAGCAATTAAACAAATAATACATTTAACGAGAAAGCAATGTCAACGAAAATGCGAGCTGCGAATAAAAAATTATGTGTAATTCTAGATGATGACGCTCTTGACGCAGATAATAATGTTAGAATGTAGTTTCAATGTGATTTCGCAATCTTCTATCCACAATGATAATGCATTTATTTTTTTAAGTTGATCATCTCATATTGTATCATTTTTGTTCTTTTAAAGAACATAATATTTGAACCATTAAAAATATTTTTTAAAATATTATTTATTTTTTTAAATAAAAAAGTTAGGCGTGGAAATTAATAAACGTTAGGATTTGAATATGAACCTTGGGGTGCGCCTACGGCGTGGTGTGACAATTTAATTACATTCCACGCAGCGACATTGGATTGCAGAAAAGAAATGTTATTTAGAGTTAATTACAAAATGTAATCTAAAAGGCGTTAGTATAACGTTATTGCGCCACACGTTTTGACTTACTATTATCGGTGGTGGGCAGGCGGGCGAAAATGAAGAAACAAAAATCTAACTGGGACACTGGGATCAGCGAGCCTTGGTAGTAACAGCAGCACGCTTTTAAATCAGGACCAGAAACGTATTCGCTGAAGTTCGCAGAAAAATAGTCGTATGGATGTTTTGCTTTAAACTTTTAACCCTTAGCCTAACCTTAACAAAATGAGCTAAATCTGTCCTAAAAATTAGTGTCAGTAAAGCAACAACAGAGATTTATAATATTTCTTCGAAAATGTGATCAAATCCATACATGCCCCCCCAACACCCTTTATCGATCTCCTATGAGTTTAAGGGCGTCACTGTCGCGTCTAGACCTTTTTAGTGACGCCACAGCTTTTGGAGAAGAAAAAATAATGTCTCCACTCTGCCTGATATTTTGAATGCCAATAATGCCAGACACATCTATGTCTTTACATAATATTTTCAAGTCCATTGCTGTTTGTCTGTTTGTTCAATCACAGTTCACCACGTGTCTCTAATTGTGGCCAGTGGCATATGAATTACGTTTATGGTTAGTGGTTTCCAATATGTGAACTTTCTTTCTTTTCTTTTCTTTAAAAAAATAAATTTTTGTTTATTTTGATTTAATAGTAAAAATTGTATCTTTAAACTCACCAAAGCCAGTGGAATAGCCATGTTTTGTTTTTGATCCGACCTAAGCCGTGTGTTGTGTTTGATCTGACCTTAGCCGTGTGTTGTGTTTGATCTGACCTTAGTCGTGTGTTGTGTTTGATATGATCTTAGCCGTGTGTTGTGTTTGATCAGACCTTTGTCGAGTGTTGTGCTTGTTCTGTCATTAACCGTGTGTTGTGTTTAATTTGATCTTAGCCGTGTGTTGTGTTTGAAATGTCATTAGCCTTGTATTGTGTTTTGATCAGACCTTAGCCGTGTGTTGTGTTTAAAATGTGATTAGCCGTGTGTTGTGCTTGATATGAGCTGTTGTTTTTATCTGGCTTGTGTTTTTTCCATTTAAAAACCAATTAAAGCTGGCTGTCTTTTTCGCCGGTAAAATCAATTCTCTTGTTTTTCTTGCATTTGTCAATTTTACTCCGTCCAATTGATCGTGTTACTAATAGAGTTTTAAAAATGATATCGCCACAAGCAGGCGCATTCCAACACGCTAGCTAGAAAAATTAATTGTGAATCACTTTTTAAGCGATGGAAATAAGTAAAAAGGTTTATCTTCAAATAATAGTGTTGCTTGGATTATTTACTAGCGGATCTCAAAGTGCTACGTGGAGTGACGTAGGCCTCGTGCCCAAAACTCAATTAGAACCTACTTTTATAGAGCTAAGTACCAACACAAAGCGCCAGCTGAGTGGTTTGATTAAGGAAGTAATATTTTAGTTGCGGCTTGCCGGGTGATGAGGCTCTGCGTGCCGTCTGCGGCACAGGTGGTAAAGGTTCGCTATCACTGCATTTGTACATTTGGTGACGAGTATGAAGTTAACGTTTAAGTGGTATGGTGTAAGGAATGGTTTCCAAAACGTTTTGTCACCCAATGGCCGGGGGGGGGGCATGAATAATCAATGAATCGCTATTGTTGTTGCCACACATTTTTCATCAAAGCTAACACTGCGGATCATTTTTTCCCCAATAGCTTAAATGAACAGGCTCTGTGACGACCCGCTTGGTCGTGCATTCTTGATAACAATCGTGTACCGCGGCTTAAAAGCCAAACTGAAGAAGAGTTCGAGATCAACTTAGAGACAGCTGGTCACCGCGTAGTATTTGAATAGACGCCAAGACCTATGGACTGTCATACAATAAATATGCTTGCATGGCGGTCCTGAAACGTTGTGCCGAGGATTATGCAGAAATGTTTACATTCATTTACACGCTTCCTGGTTTTACTTGTAGGTGAGGGTGTAAATGCTGGCAGGACCCTCGGGAAATAAGGACAACGTGTCAAAATCGCTTCGTTGTCTCTTAAAGACGTAGCAGTTAGACAGAGTAATTTTACCATTTGCACGCTGCTGTCCTTTAAGCTTGGAAATGAATCACCGCCACGGACCCTCCCCCCTCCTCCTCCCTCCCGTGGCCGCACAGCCCTAGTCCCAGGCGCGTACAAATTTGGTTAAGGGCTTCGACTAGTCACTTTGTCTTACTTTTGAGGAGGCCAGTTTCCCTGTTCAATGTCTAACGCGTGGTCGACCCTGAAACTCTTGTACCTGTCCGTACCATGGCTAAACAACTGCTGGCCGAGCGGCTCTCAAACGAATGTATGTGGGGTTGTTGTTTAACCTGTGTCGCCATGGGCAGTGGGCCTCATAGTAACACCCATTATTGGGGGGGGGGGGGCTCGACACCTCTCATATTTATTTTTGCATCAGTGAAGTTCCCACATATTATGGCACAGTTATTTCTTCCATATTCTTCCATATGAAAGTAGCATCACAATAGAATGACCATGCAGTGTATCTCACTGTCCATCAGCACATTTTTAAACCGATCTGGTTTTAAGTTGTACATAACTGAACCATTACTCTGATGACCTAGTGGAAGAAATGGAGTTGATGTGAGTCTGACTACCTGCAGTTTATTTGGTTTGCGTTCTCTTTTCATCCTCCCCTTTCTTGTGTTGTATGGGGTGTCCAAGTCTTACTCCGGAGTCCTAGCTCATCGTGACGTAACAACACTAGAACCTCTCCTCCCTCCTTGACACCTGATAACCGACGTAAGCACCACCGGGGACGACGACGACGAAGATCCGCCATCACACTTGGAGAACCCCTGTGCTGGAGTTGACAGAGGTCAAAAGGGGGCGGTTCCCGAGTAATATACGTTACTTTCCTGCAGTGTTATCACGGACAATCGGCGTTTCTTGTGTTGTGGCAAGGAACGCGGGAAACGGGGAACGGAGTACATACTATGTATGTATATTATGAGTTAAGGCGTCCATCAACTTTCTGATTGTCTACTGGAAGTGTTTCGCAAGGATTACAATACGTGCCTCATACTCATAAGCAGATCTAACCACCGTGATTCGTATTGGATTATTTCATTCTCGATCATATGTGGTATTTGATTCACGTCGTCTTCATATATTATCGACCGGTCATACGCTCAGTGTGTGTTTGATATTTCTATTGATATCCACAGTGAACTCGCGTTCGTTATGTGCAGTCGGGGGTTTATTTAGTGGCGTCGTTTATAACAACCGGGCCGTCATGTGTTAAGTTTCGTGGCTAAGGCGGTCGTCTCGGTGCAGTGAATTATAGTCGACGAGCAGGGTAATAACGGCCCTGTCACCTGTGGATTTTAGTACACGTTTTATTATGTGTACATTTTGTGCACGTGTTTTATGTGTACACGTTAGCGCCATCGCCATGACGTGAGTCGTTTATTTATCTTAAGGCATCACGAATTAATATGTAGCCGTTGACAGTAATCTTTGTTTACTATTATGAACACACGTATGTTCATCTCCGCATTGCCATTTTATCGGTAAGGGATCAATGTAGAATGTAGACGAATATTATATCTAAATTAACACTGGAGTGTTGAACGCTAGATAACTGGCAGCCTAGATAAATGCTTTCTGATATTTGCCCTTGACATACTTCATTGCTCTTTCCCAAGATTAAGGCTAATGAGTTATCTTAAAGGTGGCACGAAGACTATGGACGTCAAAATATTGACATCAGTCTCTGCAGGGCTAGGCCAATTAGCACTACGGAACTACGGCTACGGTTATTTCCCATGACACCTAATGGCAATAGAGCTTCTTTCCTGGACACCCATCAGCACTGCCCCCATCCCCACCCCCAGGACAACCATGAGCGCTAGGGTTTCTTTCTCGGTAATACGCATCCTATGGTTGCACAAAAACCTTTAATTAAAGTCGCCTGTATTAAAATAAATTGTTACATTTTTTGTACATTGGCTTTTCTGAAAGTTGCCACTCAGAAAACTAGCTTAGCGACGTTTAGGTGGCGTTTTGTTTGGGCTTGAGTGTATGCGTTTGTCCAATGTACTAATACGACGTGTGTTTATGTGTGCAATGCATGCGCCAGTCGGGTCTCGTCTCAGCGTGTCGTCCCAACTGTCAACACCGGGCTGAAATAGACTTGGTCCATCGTTGTCTGGTCACGTTTGTCTCTGCGCCCTAACAGACTAACACTGACACTAACCAATTCCATTACGGGGCGAGAGGTGTGTGTGTGGGGGGGGGGTAGTGTGGTGCTACACCACACTGACTTCACACATGTATCATATTTTATGATAACATTTTCAAAATAGCGTAGGGCATTTCTCAGACCGGTAAACCACTTATTTCATTTCGCAATGTTGCTATTCTTAGAACAGTGTTTTCGTTTTAAAAAATGCGTTTACGTCTTAAATATAGAAGTTAATGCACACATTTTAGTTAAATAAACATGTTAACACGTTTTTTGTCTCGGTCATGTTAACGAGCCTGACTCTCATCAAATTTACGTAGACCTAACAAAGATCTGTTGGGTACCAACCTCACAAATTACAGTGATATTTCTATTAATAGACTTCCGCCATGATATGGCTAGGCCTATTGTTCGGTCTATTTTCATGTCCCGTCTATTTACGGTCAAGAAACGAACGGTATAAAGTGCATGTTGTCTCCCTGACAATGTCGGCAGCTTTTTCATTTGAACCCACGACCTATCTGTTGGTCACATGCATCCCGCTGAAACTCGTAGCCCGACCATCTCACATTTTCCTTAACTCAAGAAATGTAATTGAATGTTTTAACATTGTGGGTAATATTTATAAAAGCATTTCAGCATTATGAATTAAATAAATTTCGAAACACAGAAAAAAAAAACATCAGGTTCCAGTTTAATTTAACCCTTAAAACCATAATGTAACTATAATTCTTATAATTTACCGATTTTGTTCGAACTGAACTGAATATTAATTTTGAAGTCCACCACCTTTGGCTACAACTAGACCATCCCAATACATTACCGTGCGACCCTGGCCTCTAATTCTTATTTTCATATGCCCTTCTGCATATAACGGATACCAAAGCCCTAGTTATATCAACAAAATGATCCAGGGTAGTCATTATTTCAGAGAAAGCGCCCATCATTTCTTTTCTTTGACTTGTGCGTCCATCAAAGAAAATACCTCTTCCCCCCATCCCATTTTTTTAAAAAAACGAGGTTAAAACAGTTAACAAAGTAATGCTGGCCAAGTTTACAGTAACCTATTACAAAAAAACACTGACGAAGTTTACAGTAACCTATTACAAAATAACACTAACATACCGTGTTTAAATGCCCTCAATGCCATTGTCGCCAACAGCGTGACATTTGTCTTATTTGACAGAGGACTTATAGACACTTGTAACGTGTAACTATTCAAGCGTAACACCAGCGATGACACCAAGAAAACGTAAATACAATTGACTTTTAGAATTTATCCTATACTATACCCTTTACACCAGGAATCACGTAGATGCCGCTTACACCAAGACTAACAATGAAGCCATTTACAATAGGAATAAAAAAGATGGTATTTACGCCAGGAATCATCTAGCCAACTTTGACACCGAGGATAGCGTAAACTTCCATCATAGAGAGTGTATCCAAAATAATGGAATGGAAATCCCCTTGTCCTGCAGCATTTATTATCATTAGACATGTCGCTAAATCTTTATTTAATACTGGTAGCGCGTTTGATTAATACGCCTGGTTGTACGTGTAAACAAAAAGCTCATTCACGGCTCACCAATTAAATGTACGTTTTTATGTCTTGCCATGATTAAGGCAACACACCCCCATGTCACAGGTTGGCTCATTCCTATCGACGTAACTGTCCTCTGATGTGCTGAGTGCATCTTTATGTTCACCACGCCTTATATCGAGCCTCGCCTACAATCAAATGGAGTTCTTCTGTAGCAGTCCCACCGTGAGACATCACAGAGGCATGTCGTGTTCGATACTTGTGCCCATGCAGGTGTGAGTGATGCTGGAAAAAATTGATGATACACTTATACATGTAATGTTAGACAATGTTGATGACACACTTATAGGTGTAATGTTGGATAATTGTGATGACATACTTATAGGTGTAATGTTGGAAACTGGGGATGACACACTTATAGGTGTAATGTTGGATAATTGTGATGACATACTTATAGGTGTAATGTTGGGCAATGGTGATGACACACTTATAGGTGTAATGTTGGATAATTGTGATGACACACTTATAGGTGTAATGTTGGAAACTGGGGATGACACACTTATAGGTGTAATGTTGGATAATGGGGATGACACACTTATAGGTGTAATGTTGGACAATGGTGATGACACACTTATAGGTGTAATGTTGGATAATGGTGATGACACACTTATAGGTGTAATGTTGGACAATGGAGATGACACACTTATAGGTGTAATGTTGGATAATGGTGATGACACACTTATAGGTGTAATGTTGGATAATTGTGATGACACACTTACAGGTGTAATGTTGGCTAATGGTGATGACACACTTATAGGTGTAATGTAGGATAATTGTGATGACACACTTATAGGTGTAATGTTGGAAACTGGGGATGAGACACTTATAGGTGTAATGTTAGACAATAGTGATGACACACTTATAGGTGTAATGTTGGAAAATGGGGATGACACACTTATAGGTGTAATGTTGGATAATGGTGAGGACACACTTATAGGTGTAATGTTGGATAATGGTGATGACACACTTACAAGTGTAATGTTGGAAAATGGTGATGACACACTTATAGGTGTAATGTTGGACAATGGTGATGACATACTTATAGGTGTAATGTTCGGCAATGGTGATGACACACTTATAGGTGTAATGTTGGATAATGGTGATGACACACTTATAGGTGTAATGTTGGAAAATGGTGATGACACACTTATAGGTGTAATGTTGGACAATGGTGATGACACACTTATAGGTGTAATGTTGGATAATGGTGATGACACACTTATAGGTGTAATGTTGGACAATGGTGATGAGACACTTATAGGTGTAATGTTGGACAATGGTGATGACACACTTAGGCGAAATGTTGGATAATGTTGATGGCACGCCAAGTGTAATGTTGGATAGGGGTGAAGACAAACCCATGTGTCATATTGGATACTGGCAATGACACGCATGGGTGTAAAGCTGGATAGTGATTGTGACACACTCATGTGTCAGTTACACGCCCAGGAGTCATGTTAGTGGTAGCGACACACGTAGGTCAATTTCCCTCAAAGGCTCGTTAGTCCGCGTGCATAGTAGAAAAAACAACTGCTTGTGTGCACAGTTTTTATTTGAGATTTCAAAACTGCTGCGCAGCCTCGGTCAGGTGTAATATAAATGAAGACATGCATGTTAAATGACGGGTTGATAACAAGCAAAATCGAAATGTTTGATGGTGACAAATTTCAGTTTTAGAACTCCTTTATTTTATATTGGAAAAAAAAAACAACTTTCTCCTTAAATCCCCTTCCCATTATGAAGTCTCAAGTTTCTAAGTTTTGTTGTTGTTTTTTTTCCTTCCTTTTTATCTGTACAAAGTGTAACCACCTTAGATGAGCAGTTAACTTTCTAAGGAAATTATTCACGGGGGGGGGGTCTAAATGTTGACAGGTGTGTCACGTCTTACACAAGGAGACAGGATCTTGTGAGTGACAGGACGTGGGCGTGGGACTCGAGGCGCTATTTATTATTAAAGACACTTCATCCTACTCCCACAGGCCCGGGGTTTGAAGCTGAGTTTTGTGTTGTCACATGTGACCCTCTCCTGCTGACTTGTAAAGTCACAGCTGATTTTTTGGAGGGGGGAGGTTTGGGCGGCTTGGGTTGGTGAGTGATGGGGATATAAATAGGACAGTGGATTTTTTTTGAAAAAAAAAAAGAAGAAGCAAAATCAGAGCCCATCTCATACAGTTTTACTTACAATGCAATACAGTCGTTTCTGAGAGCGGAAAAGGTGATGACCTAATTCCGTAATTTTTACTATAATTCGGCAAAGTTTAAAAAAACAAACCCAAAAGTTTTACAGCACAAAAGTAGAATTAACAACATAAATGCAATTTTTTATTTTTTTTACTTAAGTTGAAAGAAAGTTGTTGTCTTGGTCGAACTCACTACGCTGATGACTCAAAGTAACTTAGAGTTTATCAACATCTATTGAGATATGGCCAAGTAGAATGCCCGAATATTTTATTGATATCTTAATCAAGATGTTCAACTAAATATCCAGATAGTCTCCCATGGTCTGCAATGACCTGCAGAAGAGTTCAGTTACGTCAGTGCAACAGCTCGAATGTACAACATTTTTGTTTTTACTCTTAAGTTAATTCATGGATTGTTAAATCTGTATATGCGTTATAATTAGTCGCAATTAATAGATTAATTTTTTCTTATTAATCTAGCAAGAAAATTTTATTGGAACCAGCTCTTGTTTAAATATGTAAAACTAATCATTTCATTACCCCCCCCCCCCCACACACACACAATTTTAACTAGAATAATTTTGTGTCATGGTTTCTGAGAGGTGGTATATTATTTTATATTTTGATAACGGTTTTTACCTTGTCTACAATAGAAGTCAAATCTTTTATTTAGAAATATATATATTTTTGTTTGTTAACTTGGATTTCACACACTTCGCTCTTTTTTAAATTTTTTTTTTTTTTACTCATCATTGATTTCAACTTCGTTTTCTTACTGTGTTAGTGACAGTTGATTTCTAAAGTTGTCATAAGTGGGGAATGTTCCGGTTCATGTTGGAAGTATTCTGACAGCTCTGGTATAACGGATTTTAAACGGCCATATACAACAGCATTGGTTAATTTTGTACATGTCATTAACACGACCGTGACGACATTTCCTTGTTAGGCATGATAGTGGATTTTGTGGTTCAATCCATAGTTATACAGGAATTAATTACCAGTGTATTTCTGCTTCCTCTTATAAATTCGATGTTATATTCTTACACCTATTTTAACGTCTCGACTGGCCTGATCCCAAAGAGCAACTTGTCCGTCTTGATCCCTTACACAAACTTGTCCGTCTTGATCCCATACACCAATTTGACGTCTTGATCCCATACACCAACTTGACTCTCTTGATCCCATACACCAACTTGACCATCTTGATCCCATACACCAACTTGTCCGTCTTGATCCCATACACCAACGTGTCCGTCTTAATCCCATACACCAACTTGTCCGTCTTAATCCCATACACCAACTTGTCCGTCTTGATCCGATACATCAACTTGTCCGTCTTGATCCCATACATCAACTTGTCCGTCTTGATCCCATACACCAACTTGTCCGTCTTGATCCAATAGACCAACTTGTCCGTCTTGATCCCATACCCCAAATTGTCCGTCTTGATCCCATATAGAAATTAGAAACATCAATGCACTTAAAATCCATTATTTAGAAAAACCGAATGCACTGACTACATGTACAATTAAATCTATTTGATTTGAAGGCTTGAGATTTACTGTCCAGGCCAGGATTAACATGACCGTCTATGTAACGACTCTAAACATGAGGTTTTAGATCACACTGCAGTTTAAGACAAGATCACGTCTATTATAAACTGCTTTCTGTATTTACCGCCTACCCCACACATTGTTATTTTTCTCTGATAGCTGTAATTTTAAAAGTGCAACAAATCATCAAGCGAGGTTTAAAATCGGTATTTGTATTAGGGAGGTTTGAATCGTTATTAGTGTGTTGTTGGGAATGGACCATTGTTAGGGGATGGTTATGTTGTTAGTACAGGACCAGTTTGTTAAGGGATGGTTATGTTGTTAGTACAGGACCAGTTTGTTAAGGGATGGTTATGTTGTTAGTACAGGACCAATATTTAAGTGGAGGGTTATGTTGTTAGTACAGGACCAGTTTGTTTAGGGAGTGTTAAGTTGTTAGTACAGGACCAATATTTAAGGGGAGGGTTATGTTGTTAGTGCAGGACCAGTTTGTTAAGGGATGGTTATGTTGTTAGTACAGGACCAGTTTGTTAAGGGAGTGTTATGTTGTTAGGACAGGACCAGTTTGTTAAGGGAGTGTTATGTTGTTAGGACAGGACCAGTTTGTTAAGGGAGGGTTATGTTGTTAGGAAAGGACCAATATTTAAGGGGAGGGTTATGTTGTTAGGACAGGACCAGTTTGTTAAGGGAGTGTTATGTTGTTAGGACAGGACCAATATTTAAGGGGAGGGTTATGTTGTTAGTACAGGACCAGTTTGTTAAGGGAGTGTTATGTTGTTAGGACAGGACCAATATTCAAGGGGAGTGTTATGTTGTTAGGACAGGACCAATATTTAAGGGGAGTGTTATGTTGCTAGTACAGGACCAGTTTGTTAAGGGAGTGTTATGTTGTTAGGACAGGACCAGTTTGTTAAGGGAGTGTTATGTTGTTAGGACAGGACCAGTTTGTTACGGGAGTGTTATGTTGTTAGGACAGGACCAGTTTGTTAAGGGAGTGTTATGTTGTTAGGACAGGACCAGTTTGTTAAGGGAGTGTTATGTTGTTAGTACAGGACCAGTTTGTTAAGGGAGTGTTATGTTGTTAGGACAGGACCTGTTTGTTAAGGGAGTGTTATGTTGTTAGGACAGGACCAGTTTGTTAAGGGAGTGTTATGTTGTTAGTACAGGACCAGTTTGTTAAGGGAGTGTTATGTTGTTAGGACAGGACCAGTTTGTTAAGGGAGTGTTATGTTGTTAGGACAGGACAAGTTTGTTAAGGGAGTGTTATGTTGTTAGGACAGGACCAGTTTGTTAAGGGATGGTTATGTTGTTAGGACAGGACCAATATTTAAGGGGAGGGTAATGTTGTTAGGACAGGACCAATATTTAAGGGGAGGGTTATGTTGTTAGTACAGGACAAGTTTGTTAGGGGAGGGATATATTTTTAGAAAATGATCGTGTGGTACCGGAGAATTGTGTTGTTTAAGGATAGTTGTTTGCAGAACTTGTTTGGTTACGTCGGGTTTAAAATTTGTTTGGTCACGGTGGATTCAAAACTTGTTTGGTCCCGGTGGGTTTGTGGTCCGTTAAGAGCAAGAGACATCACTTTTTCCCCCAGTGTATGGTTTTTGGTGGTAAAGAAGGAGCCAAATAGTTGATTTACTCTTCCCCTGAGTCGAATAAGCACATTCTCTCCCGTGGTTTTATTGCTTTAAGAACAATTGTTCATCAATCTTGTAGACATTTATCCCGGGTTTGTTGTGAAAAAGACCGTGAGACACCCCCCCTTTTAATCGTAATATTTTGATTAAGGGACTTGCCGTCTCGCCTCGGGTGTGAAAAAGAGGGCGGGGGACATGGGCTTTAATGTAATAGCGACTAATCATTAGGCCTGTCAACGGGTACAGGGTCCCGGGTACCCGTTGCCGAGCAATTACCTGGGTAGTAAAATGGCGCCCGGGTACCCGTGAAAATATTGCAATATCTTTACCACCAGTATTTAAACTGTGGCTCTTCTGTGTTCAAATTTCGGCTCGCGAATAATTTATCAAATTAACACTTTTCGTTTGAAATAAATACGGTGAAAATAGTGAAATGCGTATTAAGATGAAAATGCTTAAAGAGAAATACCTGTTAAAGGGAAATAAAACACTGTCCCGACAAACTACAAAGTATTATGAGATACTTTTTTTTTTTACCAGGAATATGAAACAAAAATCATTTAAAACAAAAAAGGTTTTAGTTCTTTGAATTGTTTAAGCAAGGAAAATAGAACACAACGCCCATAACTACTATTAACTAGGAAGGGCTAGGAATTACCTTGGCTTTGAAATACGCCGCTCATCGTTGATACCGATCGAACAAGCCAATGCCCCTCCCCCACCCCACACACACACCGACACACACGTGTCTCCACTCCTATGTCCACCAAATACTTTTTTAAAAAATATTTCAATCATCGAATGATTTTCACTATAAGAACAAAAATACATGGTGGGTGTGGGTCTGTTCTTTCAGTATGACACAAAATAGGACACAAGAGTGATAACTAGGAATGGCTAGAAATGACCTTGGCTTTGAAATGCGCCGCTCTACTTTGTTACCGATTGAGACGCGCCAATTTATTTTATCTACCCCCCCCCCC
>MUZC01002933.1:745598-772660 GCA_002072015.1 Radix auricularia
CCGCTCAAAAAAACCTTAGCACCCCTTTGCTCACTGTTTTTACACCACTGTACTACGGTAGTATTTCAATGTCATCATTTTACAATCGTTAACTCAGTACATCAAAATTTGCGTTTCAACAATAAACAAAGCAGTAAAAGGCTAATGATAGTAATAGCGGGCATAATCATAATGACGAATTTTTTTAGGCATTTCGAACGGGTAAACCGGGTACCCGTTCAAATTTTGGACGGGTACCCGGGCAGCATTTTTCAACAATATTGACAGCCCTACTAATCATAACCATTTGAATAAACACCAGAGCGTTATCAGCCGGTAATAAGGTCTCTGCGGCCCAAGTTTAGAATGCGGTGAACGAGTTGCTGTTGAGTTTATCACCTGGTCAAAAATCTTTCTATCATATATTATTGTTGAGTACAGCTGCTAGGTCTTTACATGATTTGTTTCTATTTCTTTATTCAGCACACAATAGCATTTTTTGTTTCAAAAGCAAAATAAAAGACTGATCTTGAAGTTACACGTAGCTCTACCCTAAAATATGCGTTAAAGTCTGTTCACACGTACACTTTTTTAAAATCAAAACTTGGTCTTGTCACAACTTACAAAATCTTTATACACAGCTGAAAATAAATTATCATGAAAGAGTGCGTGACGCAAGTTTCTATTGTTATTTGTTAAATTTTGATCAACATTTTTACATGTGAGCAGGCCTTTATGGAATTTGAATGGCACATCTCAATCAAAAGTAAAGCCAAAAAGCCAAAGAAGAAGCCACATAGCTAATAATATTTAGATTGTTTGAACATGCCTTATACTTAAAGTTAAACTATTCTGCAGTTTCAATTTGCCACCGCCCTTTACAAAAAGGAACTTATATAGTCAATAAGCCTCAATATATTTCTTCAAAGTGGTGTTCTAACGAAATCCTTTCAGTAAATAACTTTCTGAAGATGACCAATTAAAGTATCAGAGAAATAGTCCGTTAAATTACTAAAATCACGGGTCCCTCTCCACCTTGCTGTCAGTGGAGAAGAAACGAGAGTCTATATTTCAGCATGATGATTATCAAGATATTAAAGTTTACAATAGACTTAGGATTTCACATAAAACCGTTAGATTCATTATTTTTATTTCACACTAGCCCTATAGTCTCATCATGTCGAATGTTAATGGTCATATTAAATGATTTTGAAAAGAAATAAAAAAAAAGATTTGCTGACTCTATTGGGTCAGCCTCAAGTAGTGGATGCCATACGGGTACATTAAATAAGGGCTGCCTTATTCATCAATTATTTTTTTATTAAATATTTAAAGTAAGCCCATTTTAAGACAAAAAAGGGGCTCTTTATTATCTCGAGAACAAAGCCCTCGTTATTACGTTCATCTTTTTGAATGACATTAATCACAAAACCAAAGTTTGTTATTGTTGTTTTTTAAAAATGCTTGATGTTTTCAAAGAGAACCCTGTTATTATACCCCCAAGAGGATATAAATGGCTTTGATTAAAGAAAGTGCATGCTCGGTTGCCTCATGTGTGTTTATCTAGTAAATGCTTTGGTTTTATAAGGTATGGCTCACACTGATGTAGAAAAGAAAGACTTACATTATTGATAATTTTTACCCATAAATTTCGTGCATTGGAGTGTATTATCTATGAAAAAAGGTAGGTTGAAGTCTTATTTTTAAATAAATTAGGAAAGATATTAAATAAAAATAATATATTAAAAACAACAACAAAACAACATTTCGATGACTCTGTCGGCTTATAAAAAAAATAAATAAAAAGCATTACAAACTAAACCATTTGCAGGAAGTTTAATGAGTACCGTACACTCGAGTATAAGTCGACCTCCTTATTTTGGCCAGATAATTTTGAAGAATAAACGATTAAATTCTTTTTTTTTTTATAAGTCAATAACATTTAACACAAGTAGTGTGTATTATGATGTTATTACCGACACGCAATGCACTGTCACTTTTTTCCTCGACTTTTATGTCTGATGTGAGAAAAGACGTAAATAGGGCCACCGAAGGCCAACTTGAGGTTGACAAAAATACTTTATCCCATTCCATTCTACATGTTAAGATTGCGTGTTAAACTTCTTTGATATTCAGGTAAAGCTCATTTGCGAGAAGTCATCGTTAGTTAGTGTGGCCCAATGACTGCACTGGAGAGATGATTTAACGCTCAGCCAGTTGGCCGAGAGTGGAACACGTTCTAGGAACCACTGTCTTTCTTGAAGTGTCCCGGAATGGTCGTCGGCAATGATATTCAAAAAAGCGGTGACGTAGTTGGACGGCTTTCCCCCCCATTCTTTTTTTCTCTCCCTATTACGTCTGTGTCTGCCCTGTGTAGTTTAAAATCTGTGCGGGCCTCGCCGGTTGTCGGACCTGACTTCGATCCATCTTCTTGATTGTAGCCCAGACCACAAATAAACCTGGTCATTATGGCCGCACCCATCCCCTTCCCTCCCCAGCTCCCAGGTCCGTTGCTCACTTCCTGGCTGTGACCCATTAAACACCCCCCACACACCCACTGCGCCCCTCTGTTTTTATATCCCATGGATCGATACAATGGTGGGGTGAAGGGGTGAGCTGGGTGTACGAATAGGGTTGTTTATACTTTAGGGTGTTTATATCACAACTGGATATTTTCCAGCCCAGTGCCCGGTTACCATTTATCAACGATGAGCCTCCATTGAAAGGGAGAGATACTTTTGCAATTTAATGTTAAGATCCGCATATTCCATCATTATACAGACGTATATTATGTCTTCGACGCTTAAAGGCAACAGACCCACAGACGTAAAATTTTCTTCCTGCTTCTGATGGCAAAACTATTTTCCAATACAAGTATTCTGAGTATTGACCTGTTCACTTGCTTCAACTGAGTCTTGTAACCACCTTCTGAAGCTTTGGCTTTAGTTTGTGTTCTACGTTGCCTGTATTGATGGTTACGTTCCTGACATCTCAATGTTCTCTGGTGACATCTCAAAGTCATCAGGTGACATCTCAATTTTTTTAGTTGACATCTCAATGGTCTCAGGTCACATATCAATGTTCTCAGGTGACATCCCAATGTTCTTAGGTGACGTATGGATGTTCTCTGGTGACATCTCAAAGTTATCAGGTGACATCTCAATGTCTTCAGTTGACATCTCAATTTCTTTAGTTGACATCTCAATGGTCTCAGGTCACATATCAATGTTCTCAGGTGATATCTCAATGTTCTCATGTGACATCTTAATGTTCTCAGGTGACATATGGATGTTCTCTGGTTGAGATCTCAATGTTATGCTGACTTTCGGTACTTGAAGGACTCAGACTATCCCTTAACTCGTTGGTGGGTCGTTGGGGCACCATCGTGAACTGTTCACTATCTCACGCCATTTGTCCCGGTCCTGTGCTGCCTTTTGGGAGTCGATGAAAGACAGGCTGGTCCATCTTCCCACCTCTTCTTTTGTCTGCCACTTTTTCTTCCCCCTTGGACTGTGCCTTGCATTGTAGTCTTTGCGAGGAAATACTATCAAAACATGTATCTCTCAAAGGGCTGCACTCTTCTACACTTTCCTTTTCGAAAGTTCCCCAAGTGGATACACACAGAAGGAAGACCCTTGACGCGCGCTCCTATGAATCTGTGGGCCCAAATTTGTGGACCAGTCTTCCGAGTTTGACATCAAAGACAAATCTAAGAGACAATTTTAAGACTTTAAAATAATTGTTATAGTTTTTGAACATCAGAGTGCGACGAGCGTGCAAGTCTAGTCTAGCATGGATAGTGTTAGTGCCATAAAAGAAAGCCAACATCATCACGACACCTTGATGACATCTGCTGATATTTTGATGTTCTCTGCGTCTGCTAATCCATTATCTGCCTGCTGTCATTGACATCGAATTTTACCGCGCTTGTCCCCAAGTTTGTGGTTCACTCTACACAATCTATAAACAATATTAGTTATTTATCTGATCGGCGCAAGACATGCATTTAAGGGACCCAGAGTTATGTGGACATTTTCTCAACCGTTGAAGGACCTAAAATTAAAAATCTAGCTAATGGCTTGTCTGTCTGCTGAAGCATCATTAATTGTGTCACAGCCCACTGAAAGCGCCAAGGATTGACTTCATAACATCAACGTTATTTTCATTTCACCTTACCTTGGAGTCTGTGCATGAACTAAATTTTGCATAGAAGTGTATGACGTCATTACCCTCCTGATCTAAAGGTTTATTTTGCTCACGCGACACATTGTTTCATCTGCGCGACCCTAGATGTGACGTCACATAGCATCTGCTTCCCCCAGCGTTGTCTTCCAGCATGCCTACAAGTTAATCCTTGCATCAAACTTTCTATCTTATTCATTTACAATTTAATTTTACAAAATTGTATTAAGTCTTCAGACATAGAGTCTACTGCCCACACACAAAATCTTTAACTGAAAAAAAAATATTTTTGAGAGTTCGTTCGTGGGGGAAAAATGTGTACATTTTGAAATGACTTACATTTAAATTAATTCCGACTCAATAACTAAACAACCAGGTTTTACAAGATCCGAAGATTTTTACGAAATACATTTTCGAGCAGAGAGTTATTTGACCGAAAGAAAATTTTTAATTGTTATTTGAAAATAAAAAGGAATTGAATTAGTCGTGACTTATCGTGATGCCAAAATCTTGGATGTTTGAGTAACTTGCGGTCCTCTTCGTATTTCAGCAAACTGGATATTTAGCGAAAGGTCACAGGCCCTCATCGGTTAGATAGCATATCTCTACATTATGCATGCTATCTCTGGTTTGAAAAGCATGTGAAAATATATAAATGCGATGTTGAAGTATACAAATAAGGGGGCACAGACATCCATGCATATTCATTGCTAAATTACCAAATATTACCCATGTATTTTCATTTCGTTTCGGAGGAACGGGGGGGGGGGGGGATTGCGATGCGGCAGATTTTCTACAAACGTTTTAGTGTATTCTTAGAATAAAAATGTCACCATGATCTTTCTACACAGGCATAGGCCGGTGCTATAACGTTTGGTTGTCATCTTTGTCTATTTTTTTGACTCCCCAATCTGGATAAGCTGGTGTTATGTTGCGTTTAGTGCATAGAAAATCTGCTAGTGTCTGAAACCTGAGGTCATAATGTCAAAGTCTTAGATGCGTCACTGTCTTTGCCTACGTTTGCATGTTCTCATAGCTTGCTATCGTCCGTGTACAAACTATACTCTTACCCTTGAGCTCATTAGTCTTATATTACGTGACCCGCCACATGAGGCTGCTGATCACGGAATCGTTACAAAAGTCGCATCCCATCACCTGATGCAGCTACCGCCAGACAACCATCCCTTAAAGCTCTTCTCGTCCATATATCCGATGATGATGTTTTATCATTCTGATTCTGCCACTTATATTAACGCTACAGTGATTGTCCATCGTCGAGATCTCAAAGTCTAGTTGTAACTATCTTTAAATTAACAGCTAAATTTTTAAAGAAATAACTGAAATGAAATTTTGAATGACCAAATATCCATTCTAGAATACTTTAAAGGTATGCGGCCTTAAAATTTCGCGGTGGTTTGGGCAGGTATCAATGTATCACGTGAGCCTAGATTTGTAAGTGTAGCATGTTAACCTTAAAGAGTGCCCTGTCCAGGGGCCCTCTCAAGCCTGGGGATCGGGGAGGTTCGCCACCCACTAGGGCCGCTTCGGAATTTAAACTTTCCGCTCGACCAATCTTCAGTCGATCGATGTTTTCATCAACGCCCAAATTTCTTTCCAAAAGTTTCTCGGGTAACCATTCCTATTACTTTTTGAGACCGTGCCTATTAGCTCAAGCTCACACCACACGATCATGTCCGTCTGGCATACGTCGACTGCTTACAACCACTCGTGGCCACTTGAAAGTTACTCCGGTGGCTATTCGCGGATACAAACTCCCCCTACCCCGCCACCCCCGGTCATGCTAGGCATAACTCAACGAGGACGGCTTTTCACTTGCCCTTATCCATTCATTGATTTTTCAGAATCCTCCCCTCCCCCACATGTATTATCTTACCCCCAAAGAACTGCTACACTCCTCCCCACAAGTCATCCTACATCAACAAAAGTCATCCTACATCAAAAAAGTCATCCTACATCAACAAAAGTCATCCTACATCAACAAAAGTCATCCTACATCAACAAAAGACATCACACAAGTCATCCTACATCAGCACAAGTCATCCTGCATCAACAAAAGTCATCCTACATCAACAAAACACATCCTACATCAACACAAGTCATCCTACATCAACACAAGTCATCCTACATCAACACAAGTCATCCTACATCAACACAAGTCATCCTACATCAACAAAAGTCATCCTCATCAACACAAGTCATCCTACATCAACCCAAGTCATCCTACATCAACACAAGTCATCCTACATCAACACAAGTCATCCTACATCAACACAAGTCATCCTGCATCAACAAAAGCCATCCTGCATCAACAAAAGTCATCCTGCATCAACAAAAGTCATCCTACATCAACAAAAGTCATCCTACATCAACAGAAGTCATCCTACAGCATCACACGTTATCCTACAGCATCACAAGTCATCCTACAGCATCACAAGTCATCCTACATCAAAAAAAAGTCTACATCAACAAAAGTCATCCTACATCAACACAAACAATCCTGCACCAACACAAATCATCCTGCCCCAACAAAAATCGTTATTTTAGTCCCATAACCTCTTTTTTCGAGGTCGTAGGGGATTCTAATGTTTCCATCATAACATTCTCGGGCGGAGGACTTTCTTAGCGTTAGTCATTTCTCAACATTTTTTTATAGTGGCTTTTCTTGGGCTTGATCCCACGCCCCTCAGCTTGTGAGGCGAGCGCACTATTGACTTCGCTACCCAGCCGCTATCATTTTCCCCCAACACAAATCATCATGCCCCAACACAAGTCATCCTGCCCCAACACAAATCATCCTACTCTAACACTATCATAATGTCCTCCACGCAAATAATCATCTGTCCAACACAAATCATCCTCTCTCCCCACACCTCTACTCTGACCCGTGGACCTGAATGATCCCCAAAAACTATTCTCCACCACCTTCCCACACACACACCACCCAAACGTGACGCCCCCGCGCCCATGTCCACTCGATGCCCTCTCTCCAACCACTGTGGTCCCTCAAAAACAAATCTCAGCCAACATGTGTGTTATGAGGTATTGGAAGGCTGCTTGTAAGAGGCGTAGGTCGCGGCGAGGGGGCAGGGAGGGTAATTGTTGGAAGACCCTGGACCGTCCTGGGGGATGGCTGAAAATATTAAAGAGCTCTGTGGCGAGAAAGATGTGAATATTGTTTGACAAGTCGTCTAGGGGTGTAATATTTAATTTATCCTCTCTCTGCCTACACGCGCATACTTTAGTGATCTCTCACAAACGATGATCAACAAACAAGATGGTGAAAATGTAACAATAATTTATTATACAATAATTACAATAAGCGGAAACTAGTTCCGTTATGGCCTAAATTCATCACTAGGCGTAAGCCAATCAATATAATGGTTATATGGTTAATACTTAAATTTAAGGATGTTGTGCCCCGCTCCGTGAGTGGTTGGTTCCGCTCCGTGAGTGGTTGGTTCCGCACGCTTTTCTGTCCTGTGGGCTGCTTCACCTATGGTTCCAGGTGACTTCGGTGATCATGGAAGTGTGAATAACCGGCTTCTACACATTGACATGTATTGTGTAGGCATCAACCAGTGCGGTTGGCTTCCTGTGGGCTGCTTCACCTATGGTTCCAGGTGACTTCGGTGATCATGGAAGTGTGAATAACCGGCTTCTACACATGTATTGTATAGTCAACAACCAGTGCGGTTGGCTTCAACGTTACGTTTAGAGTAAGGCTGGTAATGATGAGTTATCCTCCTCTGGTCCTGTCGATCGGTGCAGGGGTGAGGTAGGGGTTGGATACAAGTCGCGTGGATAGCGGTGAGTCCAGCTCCTGGTCCAAAGATGTGGGTTGGGGGTCGGATACAAGTCGCGTGGATAGCGGTGAGTCCAGCTCCTGATCCAGGTATGTCGACACTTCGTTGGGCGGTTGCTGTCCGGAGTTCGTGTTATCTCTCAGCACAGGCGGGTGCCTAGAAGCCAGAATAGATTCTGGCTAACGGATAATGGTGCCGGCTCTCTCACGACAAGGATGTCTATAGATTCAGTTCAATGGCTTGAACACTCATTCGATATAGCTCTCTGTGATCTCTTGGGCGGAAAGGATGGGTCTTGCCGGTGTATCAATTTTTATACATGTGTGTAATTTTATGCAGACATCACTGATTGGATAGCCTCGCTTTCGGGCAACCTTGACCGGTCATGCAGTCCGCTGCATATTTAATTAGTGACCTTTGATCCGTCAATGGTTTCGTCAGTGACTTCCCTTTTTGTTTTGTTGTTATTCTCGTGCAAATCGCAGTGGCTAATAAATTTCACCACAAGCTCTCGGCGCTAGAATTGGGCAACGTAAATAAATAATTAGTAAAACAACAAAAAAATATTAAAAATCTTGAGACAGTGTTTAGGTCAGGAAGGCTTGGTACTATCCTTGAATACTAATACTTCTGCATTTCTTCAGATCGTCACCTTTGACCCATGCCTGATCTTCTCGCTAAAACCCGGTGACCTTTCGTAGCCCGTCTCTAGGTTTGAGTATGTGATGTAGCTGACCTTCACGATGGCGGTGCTATGTTTTTTTCCCAACCGTGGCTGTTCGGAATGTGACGTCATGGCGTGGACGCCTACAGAAGATTTTCCCTTAAATCAGACTAAAGTCGTCGTTTTTTTTTTTTTTTTCAATATTAAAAAAATATATTAATTTTATGACATTATATTAATGAATACATAAATGTTTTTAATTGATATTGGGGAGGGGGGCGAGAGGAGGAAAGTAAATTTTTTGAGACAACACCGGGTGGCGCCGGGACCTGGACTCTTGATCTAGGTGTATGTAATAATAGTATCTTCTTATTTCGTCCCAACTGCTGACTGCTCCGCCCTATTGAGTTTATACAGTAGCGTTTGCAATGGTATCAAATGGAAGGCTCCATAACGTAGCACTATAATCCTAAACCAATGGTCCTAAATATTGTAAACGCCGAAACCCCATTAATAAATTATGTTGAAAAAATATTACTTTAAAAATATAATCTTTAAAAGAAGAAGGGTTGCCCCACAACTCTCGCAGATGTAAAAAAAAATCTCATAAAGCACTGATAAACATTCCCAAAGATATGAAATCAGCTTTTTAATCACTCACATTCCGCGGCTCATCTAGCCTCTCTGTATCTCTCTTCCATCGCCATGTGATGAATAATAGGTCAGCGATCAAGTTTAAGTGTATTTTATTTTAAAGCTTTACCGCAGTCCTATTCTATATGAAAAACACATGAAAATATCTTTCACTCCGTCTTTTGAAATTAGGAAACGTGCCCTCTAAATAAAAAAATAAATACTTAATTAAAAGCTCAAGTCCCATCTCACGTTGACTTCTCGCTGTTGAGAACCACCGTAACCTTAAGTCCATCCTCCCTATCATAAATACATTTACTTTCAGTAAAGTAAACTCTGCGTACCAGCTGCCTTTTGAATAGCGTAATTAATATTGCACTAACTGTGTGTGTGCGTGTATTCGTGCGGCATATGTTAGTGAAAGTTTAGTCATTAACCAAAAATATTTACATAACACAACCCCGTGAGATGGCTCATTCAGATCATATCTAAACACTTTGGATGCCGTGTGAAAGACGTCATGTGCGACACTAGCCATCGTCATTGTTCCATTTAAGCTGCGAGGCCGCGTATATATCTGGACGACGTGCGCAGCAGTTTAGAATTACCGCACAGCAAAATGTTTGTAGGATAATATATGTTTTTATTGTTGTGAAATATTGTATAAAAATGGATGCACACCAGTTTTTTTTATATTTTTCACACGAACCATGGAATCCAAGTGGGAGCATTGGTCATCGTATATAATTCAAAAAGATGGAATTTGTACTCTGGTTTTCAGAGCCACTCTTAGTATGGATGGACCTTGGTTTTGGCAAGATGTCGAAGCTAGGGTCCCCGTCTCGTATCACTAAAAATCTCTGGCTGGCCAAAAAGTGGTCCACACTTTAAAGTGTTGGACTGTGCCATCGCACCAAAGCCTGCGATACTTTGGTGGCAGATTAAAGTCGAGTTATTTCAATTGAATTACATCTAATATGCACTTTAAAAGCTTGCACAAATTTAACATTGAAATGTATTTCCATGTGCATTTTAATTGTGTTTTGAACCTGGTTCATTATAATTGTGTATCGTCTTTGACCCAGTTTGGTGATGTCTTGTTGTTGACCCAGTTTGGCAATTTATTGTTGGCCCACTTTGGTAATGTCTTGTTGACCCAGTTTGGTGATGTCTTGTTGTTGACCCAGTTTGGCAATTTATTGTTGGCCCAGTTTGGTAATGTCTTGTTGACCCAGTTTGGTGATGTCTTGTTCGTTAACCCAGTTGCTGTTGTTTTGTCCGCTTGAGGGCACTTCTAATTGGCTCGTTTTGTTACTTTTCTTGTGTGTGGTAAGAAAGCCAAGTTAAGTGTACTTCATCTTTGAATCGCATTGTGGTTCATACGGGGATGGTTGGACACTTTGACCCCGGACTATTCGAGCCTGGACGGTTCGACCCTGCCAGTTCGACCCCGGTCGGCTCGACCATGGACTGTTCGACCCCGGACAGTTCGACCACAGGATTTTCGACCCCGGACGTTTCGACCCCTTCGTATCTACACATTATATTTTTTTATTTTAGACATCGCTCGGCTTATTTTGGCTGCCACTTATATTATTTAAATTTAAGTGCTATAACTAAAAAGTGCGCATTGATAGCTGTCTGAGGCATGTGTAAAGTATTTCTAAAATAAGCTATGACACGACAATGCGGGCTTTCAAATTATGAATTTATTAGTAAAGCATTATTTCGTTAAATGACAATAGGTTGTATTGTTGGAAAATACTAATGACTTCTTTGTCAGCATAGCTAGCGTGTTTTATCATTTCGGTTGTGTTAAAGTTGAATCATTAAAATCCAGCTATGTTAAAACTAAATTATTTCTACATAACAAGTTGGTGATAGCTCTAAAGTGTATATTATTTTCTATTCACTGCTTGGAATAATAGTGATTTTATTTAAACAACGGTTTATATTTCAACCATTTAAAATCTGAAGTTGGCCTGAAGAATTCATGAAAGCATCAACACGAGAAGGTCAATGCTAGCGCTAATGAGCTCCCTGGTGATCTATTAGTTTCCATCCACTGGTCAGACCGACTGACCATGGCGGGGATAGTGGACCAGGATTATCTCCAGGTGATCCCCAACATCAAAAACAAATTGAAGAAGTTTAAGCGCCTGGACGAGAGCGAGTGCGACGAAGTCATCACCCCGCCAGACAATGGCGAGGTCAAGGACGACAAGGAGGACATTGAGGCCTCTAAGAGTTCAGGTACATGGAGCGATCGTGATAAGGGTTTTAGGAACTAAAAAAAGTATATGTGTGGTGGGGGGGGTGTTTGTTGTATTGTCGTTCTCAGCTATCCACTCCTCCAAAGAAATGACATGACGCTAACTCTAGCCTACTATTTTGGATACAGTTAATAAAGTAAACGAGTTGATATATAAGCAGTTCAGGCCAATAGGTACAAGAACTTAATACAGGAGCTTCTTGTTCCTGGGGTTATGATAATTAGTGACTGGAACTAACTTCTACAAGGATCATCTTTGGTGACAACAATGCACGAATTTGTTTATGTCCATTGTGTCCTGTCACTGAAACACCGATGAGCTGCCCTAAATAGAATCATCTTCACGGATGCATGTACAAGAACTCAGCATCTATAGGAGTCATAATGATCAGATAATTCATCGGGGTCCTTGACAACAGGAAAAGAAGAAGGGAAAAGATAGTTTAATGACATATTCAACTTGTGTTACAAAGCCATACTGAATTAGCACATTCATTTATACTATACTAAAGCATTCAATTTGTTACATTGTTTGAAACACATTAGTCAGGTTAATCCAAGTTCATTGCTCCCAAAGCACGTTGTGGAAAAACCAGAACAAATTTTGCATTGAAGCCTGGCAAAAATCTACAGCCGATCCCTATATTTCTGAAAACACAATGGAAGGAAACCAAAGGAAGGTTTTGTTATTAACATTGAGTGCGTTAAGCGTCAGCTCTCTCATGAAGATCAACACAAAATAATCAAATTAGTTACAGCCCGTTGGGCTTACTAGCTATTTAAGGGATTTTTATTATTATTTTTAAATCCGGGAAAAGCCGAAGTAAAATCTTATTAAAAAGTTGTTTTTTTTACATGCTGAAGGCGTTTCACATCTCAGCAGAGGCGGTGCTGGACAAAGAGAATCGGTGGAACTTTTGCTGGCAAAAGGGTATTGTGTAACATAAAATGGCTTACTGCTCTGGTTGTACCGTAAGGCGTACTTTAAAAAAATGGCGCCATTCTCAATGACTCGTTTTCTCTCAAATATTCAAGGGATTTTATAGCCCCACCATCGTTTCATTACAACATATACACCCTGGTTGCCAATCCTTTATCATGTGAATATTACTACCTCAATAAAATATTAATGAAGTTCATTTTATTTTCTTTTTAAAACGATTTCATGAACATTTCACTAAGCCATCTTCTGGGCTGTTTTGTTTAACATAAAAAAATAATAAATGTTACACTGCTAATTTTATTTTTCACCTCTTGCCTAGAAAACCCCGAACACTCTCACACACTTGATGTACACGAACAGAGATATTTTTACCAGTTAATTTTTATTATTTTATTATCATTATTATTATTTTTTGGTGCAATCCCTTATACTGAGCAGAGCAGAAATGTGACTATGGTAAACCACGTTTTCAGATGAGCAATCACAGAAGTTCTATTAGTATAGAATTAATATTAATCGTTAAGCGTTAATTAGCAGTGCACTGATGTCTTGTCTTTTGTTTTCTACCTTCCCAGGGTCCAGCAACATTATGGACACCCTGGACGACCTCCCGCCAGGGATCGGTCAGTACGACGACTTCCACACCATCGACTGGCTGCGAGATATCGCCAGGGACCGGATGAGGCATCGGCACATCGTCAAGAAACGCCAGGAGGGGTGCTGGGAACAGATCAAAGGGGCGCACGACGCGTGGTCGGGATGGGTGTGCGTGTTGCTGGTTGGTGTGGCGGCAGGTACGTGGGGTGCTCACATGGTCATTGTGATGTGGCAAAAGGGGGCGGGAATGTGATATGAAGAACGTTGGCTTGTCTAGTTGAAGACAGTGTACAGCTGTTTTAGAGTTTCATGTCAAAAGGGATATGAATTGGACATACATGTACATACTCGGGATACATACTCTTGAGTGCAGCAGAAAAGATGTTATTATTTGGAGGCATTGCATGTGTTTAATGCTTAAAATTTTAATGGGATGAGACTCAACGTGGCACTACTCGAAAAACGAAATATTGTTTTTGTTGAGCAGACACACCCTGGAAACCTGTTTTTTTAATGTTGCCTCTTTACTCAAGTAGCATAAGGCTCGTGCCACACAGAGGTGAATCTATAAACTCACATCCTATTCCCACGGTTATTACTGGCGCAAACAATCTTCCTTGTGTGAGTCTGATATTTGTCAAACACCTTCAGGAGTATTGTATCAACAACAATAGCGTTTTCATGCATTCATTGGAAGTGGCTTTTTGAAGAAAGAAAATGTTTGAGAATGAAATTGAAATTTTAATGAGGTCGCGTCTTGTACCGGAAAACACAACTTCAATGGAAGATAATTAGCTGTAGTCTCTAAAAGGGGAATAACTCTGGAAGCCTAATATCCTCTGTCAAAGAGAGTGAGTTCCTTGCTATTGATTTGAGAAGGCTGGCAACATTTTGGGGGATTTTATGGCAAACTTAGACAAATTGGCCTGGTCGGGGCTGTAAAATGCAACCGTTGGGCAGTGGGGGCTGGGGGGATGACACTAACAAGGTTTGGGCGTGGTTGTTGGCACGTGCTGTTGACATTGATCTGACCTTGAATATTTGTTAGCCAAATATTCTCATGTAACCGTATGTCAGGGGTTGTTCAGGTTTGAAACGTGGATAAGAGGTGAGGGTTATCAACTAGGAGTGGGAACTGATGTATCAGCTAGGGGTGGGAACTGGTGTATCAACTAGGAGTGGGAACTGGTGTATCAACTAGGATTGGGAACTGATGTATCAACTAGGAGTGGGAACTGATGTATCAGCTAGGGGTGGGAACTGGTGTATCAGCTAGGGGTGGGAACTGGTGTATCAGCTAGGGGTGGGAACTGGTGTATCAGCTAGGGGTGGGAACTGGTGTATAAGGTAGTGGTGGGAACTGGTGTATGAGCTAGGGCAGAGGACTGGTGTATCAACTAGGGGTGGGAACTGGTGTATCAGCTAGGGGTGGGAACTGGTGTATCAGCTAGGGTTGGGAACTGATGTATCAGCTAGGGGTGGGAACTGGTGTATCAACTAGGGCAGAGGACTGGTGTATCAACTAGGGGTGGGAACTGGTGTATCAGCTAGGGGTGGGAACTGGTGTATCAGCTAGGGCAGAGGACTGGTGTATCAACTAGGGGTGGGAACTGGTGTATTAGCTAGGGGTAGGAACTGGTGTATCAGCTAGGGGTGGGAACTGATGTATCAGCTAGGGGTGGGTGGGAACTTATGTATTAGCTAGGGGTGGGAACTGGTTTATCAGCCAGGGCAGAGGACTTGTGTATTAACTAGGGGTGAGAACTGATGTATCAGCTAGGGGTGAGAACTGGTGTATCAGTTATGGGTGGGAACTGGTGTATCAGCTAGGGGTGGGAACTGGTGTATCAGCTAGGGGTGGGAACTCGTGTATATACACATACCATGTCCAATACTCCATATATGGTGTGTGGCTGTGCATACATCTGACCGACCTCATGCAGCATTTAATATTTACCAGGCAGCATATTTTGATGACATCTATAGTTTTGCAATGTTAAAATTTTGCAAACAAAAAATAGATGCTGTGCAACTTTATTTATGAGTTGTTGTTTTTTTGTGTTGCAAAAACCTTGACCATGTCACCTCTAGACAACGGATCTTTCTTGCCTGTACCCAATGATAAGATAAGAGAATCCCTGAGCCCAGACTAAGCCAATGATGGGTTCACTTGTTGTTGACTCAAGGTTCTCTCTAACGCCAGGAACCTGCGCTGGCTTTATAGACATCGGCACCTCCTGGATGTCAGACCTCAAGGAGGGGGTCTGCTTGGAGGCCTTCTGGTTCAACAGAGAGCAGTGCTGCTGGAGTGGCCCCAGCCTCAACTCTACGTCCATGGATGACGACGCTGACTGTGATCAGGTAATACGTCCGGTGGTGGAGCTGAGTGTATGGAGAGATAGATGATGTTGTCACTTTTGAGAAGCAGCACGCAATGGGCAGAATTTTTTTATAGTTGATCTTTAAATTTAGGAGAGTTGTGATGTTGTTTCATAACCAGATTGTGTTCACTGGCTAAATACATAGGGAGGTGTGCATAGGTTAAATTTCATTTGTTCATGTTGTTACTCTTGTCAAATTTATATTTTTAAAGAATAGCTGGAAAAAGAAGTGAAGCCTTCATATAATGCTGGAACTACTACTTTGATTATCCCACGTAACCCATGTGTTAAATTAGTTAATGTTATGAATATAGTTAATTTTTAAAAAAAAATTTTTTAAATTGTAAAGACATTGAAAGGTACAGTTATATTTCCAAAACTTATTTTGAGTTTAAAACATTGTTCCTTAATATCAAGGAAATTCCCTGGTATCATTATACATTTAAGTTGAGGTTGATCACTTTGGGGGTTGGGAGTTGGATGGCAGTATGTAAACAAGCTCTAATATCAACATCAGTTGACAGTAAAAAGTGGTTTACTTAATAATCTACATACTTAACACTGCATTGTTTAACAGAATTAGTTAAGGAATTGTCACAATAGAAGCTGTGCTGCCTAAGTGTGTTTAAATTACTTGAAGAAAACATTGTGATTTATGTGTAGATATACTCCAAAATGTCATGAGAGAGATGCAGCTATTTCCCCAATATCTTAAGCTCTTACTATATATTAACTTATCCAGTGGTACTCATGGGGGCGCATGATGGGAGGAGGTCTGTCTGGCGCCGGCTCTTACATCATCGGCTACTTGTTCTACATCCTGTGGGCCCTGCTCTTTGGTCTCCTGGCCGCCCTGCTGGTCCGAATGTTTGCCCCGTACGCCTGCGGCTCTGGAGTTCCTGAGGTGAGGAAAGACAAAACAGTTTAGTTTGTTGGCATTTCAAAGGACACCATCAGACGTTGTTATGAGTGCAACTTTTTGAGAAACAAAATATGCTTCGATGATAATAATCAATAATTTTATTGTGATGAAGTCTCAGGCGAACGACTGGCTTATTTTATGGGATTTAATATTTTCTCCTCAGGCAGAGATTGCTTCTTTGCATAGTTTAATTAAGAATAAATTTCACCGTCCAGTCACCACTGGGCCTCATCATACTAAAACACTAATATAATTTTGCTCAAATTTATGCTCCACCGATTTAGATCAAAACTATACTCAGTGGATTTATCATCCGTGGATACTTGGGCAAGTGGACGCTCCTCATCAAGTCCCTGGGCATGATGTTGTCTGTAGCAGCTGGCCTCAGTCTGGGCAAAGAGGGCCCCTTTGTGCACGTGGCGTGTTGCTGCGGTAACATCTTCTCCTACCTGTTTCCCAAATATGGCCGCAATGAAGCAAAGAAAAGGGAGGTAAGTGATTGTTTTGACTCTGACAGTTGGTATAACCACTTCTCAAAACACAATTGTTCTTAAAGAAAGAGAAGCTAAGTGTGACTCTTGACAGTTGGTATAACCACTTCACAAAACTCAAATGTTCAATGTCCCTAAAGAAAGAGAAGCTAAGTGTTAAGACAACTCGAAATAGTTGTGAAGTGGTGGTAGCTTGAAAATGAAATTTTACTGCATCCCTCTGCTGGACAAAAATGGTTTTTCTTTGACACATCAAAGAAAACTATTTCTTTGTAAGAGTGGAAAATAAACTTTTTATAAAAAACTGAACAGATTAGAGATTTTTTTCCGTACCTCATTTCTTATATTTAAAGAAAACTGTATTATGTTGCATGAAAGATGGATTACTAACCTTGGGTCTGGTATTGATTTATTCTGAATGAAGCTGTAAATATTTTTTTGCTTTCTCTTTCATCAGATCCTGTCAGCTGCTGCTGCGGCTGGTGTCAGTGTGGCCTTTGGTGCCCCTATTGGTGGTGTACTCTTCAGCTTGGAGGAGGTCAGTGCTTACTCTGAAACATGGCATATGCCAACTATTGGCAATAGTGATTTGTTTAAGGTTTAAAGCCCCAAAGCGTTGTAATGTGCGCCTTGTCTCTAATCATAAAGCGTGCCTCAATAGCGCTTTCTTTAGTAATGAAATCAAAGGAAGTAGAAACTCTTCATTTAGTGAGAGAAGCTTTAGTCTGCTTCTCGAAATGGGGGTGTTTGCTTTCGCTAGGGTTTCCGTTCCATTTGCATAGTGTTGGGTAGTTTTTAGGGGTTTTTTTTTTTTTTGAAGATGTGATTTTGGTATACTTTAAAAAAAATAATAGCACCAAACTACAGGTAAAAATACTATTAAACTCAAGACAGTCTTTTGGATACGTAAAAAAAAATTCTTATCCTAAAAGATGAAGTCAGTTTGACAATATTAATATAAATACCTTTTCCGTAATTTTTAAAAATGCACACTACCAATTGATCTCAATAAACAGGAAATCCTTTCAGGACTGAGGCAGAAAACCTTATGGGGCCTTAAACATTAAATAAGCATCGACATTCCACATCTAAGTAATCACTTACTGAACTCCTTTCCCATGGTGAAATCTTCAAAATTATTTGATCATTGAGTCTATTACCCCTTTGAATGCATGGTAAGCTAATGGAAAAAATGGTTTGTAGTTTGTACTAGTCAATGAAGGTGAACCTGAAAAATGTGTCTACTAGAAGCCCCTCTCAGCAAACAAGAGCAGTAAATAAAATCCAAAGATAAACGCTTAGCTTCTGTGCAGCTTTTGGGGGTATAGCAAGAAGAATGTACTATTTCAAATCATTTATTGTGGTAGAGACACCCAGTTGGCTTAACCAAAACCAAATGTAATTAGCTAACTGTACCAGATATATCCATTTTGCTTTACCAGATAAATCTAGTTTGCTGTACCACTTATATATAGTTTTACCAGATATATCTAGTTTTATACACCAGATATTTCTAATTTTATTGTCGATCATTTATCAAAAGTATAAATAGATTTATAACCTTTATCTACAAAATATGTGAAATTCAGCCTGATGATTTCATCCCATGGCGTAAGAACCCTTGATCCAATTTATGAGCTCTGATCTCTCTGTTCTTGACCAGGTTAGCTACTACTTCCCCTTGAAGACTCTGTGGAGATCATTCTTCTGTGCCCTGATTGCTGCCTTCATCCTCCGTTCCATCAACCCGTTTGGCAATGACCATCTTGTCATGTTCTCCATAGACTACAATGAGCCCTGGTCCCTCCAGGAATTGATTCCATTCATTATTATTGGAGCTCTAGGAGTAAGTCATGACTTGGGACACTGTTCTAGTTCTAGTTATGTATTGTTCGATTAGGATGTTCTGATGCTATTGTACTAAAGGAATCTTGTAAAAAAAAACAACTTTCCTATTGAAATTGTTGCCAGATTGTGAACAGTTATATAAATATTTATCATGAGTATTTGTTAGTAGGGGCCTGGGGTTGTTATATCTTCCTGTGGTCCTCACATGTCACCTTGCCTTCCTGTTGTATTCAGGGTTGTTTCGGGAAGTTTTTCATCAAGTTCAACATCATGTGGTGCAGGTACAGAAAGTCTTCACGTCTTGGGAACTATCCAATCTTTGAGGTAAGAAAACAGAGCATCATTAGTACAATTGGGGCACCTTGTTACTGTATGTACCCTGTGTTCTGGGGCATCTTGTTTACTGTAGTTACCATTTGTTCTGGGGTGGGCACCTTGTTTACTGTAGTTACCCTGTGTTCTGGGGCACCTTGTTTACTTTAGGTACCGTGTGTTCTGGGGCACCTTGTTTACTTTAGGCACCCTGTGTTCTGGGGCACCTTTTTTACTTTAAATACCCTGTTTTCTGGGGGATCCTTGTTTACTTTAGATACCCTGTGTTCTGGGGCATCTTGTTTACTTTAGGTACACTGTGTTCTGGGGCACCTAGTTTACTTTAGGTACCCTGTGTTCTGGGGCACCTTGTTTACTTTAGGTACCCTGTTTTCTGGGGCACCTTTTTTACTTTAGGTACCCTGTGTTCTGGGGCACCTTGTTTACTTTAGGTACCCTGTTTTCTGGGGCACCTTTTTTTACTTTAGGTACCCTGTTTTCTGAGGCACCTTTTTTACTTTAGGTACCCTGTGTTCTGGGGCATCTTGTTTACACTAGGTGTCCTGTGTTGACTGATTTGGAAAGTTCATTTATTTAAGGTTGCTATCCAGGTATATAAACTAATACCTAAAATCAGTTTGATTCTCTCCCTTGAGAGACATTGTCATCCAAACAAGACCTTACATACTTTACCTGTACAACCTTTCTTGTATGTTGGGATGAATATCTTAATGTATTTTACATTGTTTAAAACTTGTGTAAGTTCATGTCATTGACCTACAAGGTTCAAAAAACATCTCATTAGAGCTAAAGAAAATCTGAGATGTGATTCTCATTGTCTCACAGCCTGACTCCAGTGCAGCTTGCTCCCTCACAGCAGAGAAATCTAAACTGCTGGCAAGACTTACACCTTATTGCCCTAAGCAATGGCTTCAGTGCATGTTTTTTTTTTAAAAACATATAACTTATAACACCACCTCTATGTCCATCCATGACCAGGTCGTAGGCATTGTCTTCATCACAGCTCTCCTCAGCTACCCCAACCCTTACACGAGGATGAACTCAAGTGAGCTGATTCGACAGTTGGTTAGTCGGTGCGGTGCTGAAGATGAAACAGAGTTGTGGTAAGTTATTTTTTAAAAAAGATTTAAAAGAATGGACTTTGGGTGGGGGTGAGGAGTGTTTTTGGATAAAGGGATAAGCCTTATAATTTTAATACAAGCACGAGTCAGCAATCCTCATGGAAGGCTGTGTGGAAACTGACTCTGGCGCTCATCTTCAAGTGGTCAATCGATCATGACAAAAAAGTTACTTATAATTTGAATTAGTTTAAACGGACAACAAAATTTTCCTAATTTTTCTGCAAGCTTTTGTTTTACTGGTATGTTGTTTTATAGATTTGCCATCAGAAATTTTATTATTTATGGCTGGCGGGGTTAAATGTTAAAGGTCTAACCATAATGAAGATTTTAATAAGCTGTCATCTTGCCAGTTGGTGGTAGAATAAGCTGTCATCTTGCCAGTTGGTGGTAGAATAAGCTGTCATCTTTCCAGTTGGTAGAATAAGTTGTCATCTTGCCAGTTGGTAGAATAACCTGTCATCTTGCCAGTTGGTAGAATAAGCTGTCATCTTGCCAGTTGGTAGAATAAGCTGTCATCTTGCCAGTTGGTAGAATAAGCTGTCATCTTGCCAGTTGGTAGAATAAGTTGTCATCTTGCCAGTTGTTAGAATAAGCTGTCATCTTGCCAGCTTGTAGAATAAGCTATCATCTTGCTAGTTGGTAGAATAAGTTGTCATCTTGCCAGTTGGTAGAATAACCTGTCATCTTGCCAGTTGGTAGAATAAGCTGTCATCTTGCCAGCTTGTAGAATAAGCTGTCATCTTGCCAGTTGGTAGAATAAGCTGTCATCTTTCCAGTTGGTAGAATAAGTTGTCATCTTGCCAGTTGATAGAATAAGCTGTCATCTTGCCAGCTTGTAGAATAAGCTGTCATCTTGCCAGCTGGTAGAATAAGCTGTCATCTTGCCATTTGGTAGAATAAGTTGTCATCTTGCCAGTTGGTAGAATAAGCTGTCATCCTTCCAGCTTGTAGAATAAGCTGTCATCTTGCCAGTTGGTCATCATTGTTTATTTGGACACAAGTTGAGCCTATTTTAAATGGTTCCACTGAACAGGAAAGTTAGTTATTTCTATTTTTTGTGTCAATGTGTTCACGAACAAGTGTATATAATGTACACAGAAAATAAACAGTAAAGAAAGAAAGAAAGAAAAGAAAATACTGAACTTACCCCAGGGGAAAATTACCACTTCAACACTCTTTGTAACTAAATGCTTTTAATATCAGTGGAACTTGCTGTATATTAGATTTATTGATTTCTTTTCATAATAGATCAGATCTTTATACTAGCCACTAGGGATACATTAGTTGTAAAATAGATTTTTAAAAAACAAGAAAACAATAATTTCAGTTCTATAATTGATTCATCAGCTGCAGTGATGTTCAGGGGAGTTAGCAGGTGTCATTTGTTTAAGCCAAGTTTTCAATGACAGTCTTGTTTCTTTCTACTTAGTGACTATGGGCGAAATCCTAACCTCACTGACCCATACAAGTGGTCAGCTCTGGCCAGTGCGGGTGTGGGGAGTGCTGTGTGGAAACTGACTCTGGCGCTCATCTTCAAGATGATCATTACAGTATTTACATTCGGTATTAAAGTAAGTCAAGGGATGTTAACTTTCTATAATTGGAATGTTTAGTTTATAGTAGGGCTGCAGAAATTAACAATTAATTTCTTGATTAATCTGTAAAAACTTTTAGCAATTAAAATTATTTAAAACAAAACAATAAAACAAAAAAATGTCAATTGCCAGTTTGAACGACGTCAGACATCTTTATTTTTTATATAAATTATATACATATATAAATTATTGATTAATTAATCGTTAATTTTTAAAAAGTTAACGATTAAATGTAAATTAATCGATAACAACCCTAGTTTACAGGTTTTAATGTTCGTTTATGATAAATGGTAGGAAAGATCATTTTATTTAAGTGGATGGAATCTTCATTTATTATGATTAACAGGATCATTCACTTTATTAACATAGGGTGCAATTTTCTCTATAAAAAATGAATATAAAACTAATGCTTGCTGGGAGTTTTTAACAAAAATGATTTCACAAACAATTGGCATAAAAATGTGTCTGTAATTATTTATTATTTTTACAAATTCTTTTGTCACAAGGTTTTGCTGGATATGCCTCAAAAAAATAAACTCACTTGAAATAAAATCAACCCATGAAATGAATCTGTTTCAGATACCTGCTGGTCTCTTCATTCCCAGCATGGCCATTGGCTCAATCATAGGGAGGATTGTGGGGATTGGAGTGGAGCAGCTTGTTGTGTAAGTTATATGAAATATTTTAAAAATTGCCTGAAAATTCTCCCAGCTTTTGAGCTACTTGTGGTGAACATATAAAACTCATACCTCGAAGCTAATATCACAGCTCTTGCCAATATCTTGCCAATACTCAAAGTTGTGTTACATTCCTACTCAAGACAAATGTAAAGTGGACTGATTTATGTATATTGATTCTAAATTCCTGTTACAATTTGTAATGTTATCTGGTTTCTTTGATCCAAACACTGAGATAGGGGCTTTATGAATACTGAAGCAGTTAATGTAGTTTGGTTAAATTTATTTCATACATCATGTTTTATGAGACAAGCTTTTGATAGGTTTTTAGATGGTCAATGATAAGCTTAAGGGCCAATGATGTTACACGTGTTGGTTTACTGGCCTTAAAACACGGTGGAGCTAGAAATCTCATTGTCTGGGTGTTTGTGACAGTGTACATTTTGTTTTAGTGGTGTTGAAACTTATTGACCACCTAAATGTTAACTAGTGGCCAGCATATCTTAATTAACGTTTAAATTGACAAAGTGCGGTAATGCGCCCCTAGCCTCTATCGGTAAAGCGCGCCTCAATAGATTTCTCTTAAGAAACAAAATTACAGAGAGTAAAAACACTTCAGTGCGTGAAAGAAGATGTATTCAGCTTACGACAATGGCTGCGTTTTCCCTCGCTAGTGTTATCGTTCGATTCGCAAAGTTTTTTGGTAGTTTTTATGGTTTTTTTTGAAGATGTGATTTGGCTATACTTTATTATAAAAAAAATAGTACTAAACTACAGGTAAAAATAATATTTAACTCAAGGCGGTCATTTGGATATGTAAAATGACCATTCTTATCCTAAAAAATGAAGTCAGTATGACAATAATAAAATAAATACATTTTCAGCAATTTTTAAAATTTCATAACCAGTTGATCACAATTCGGGAAATTCTTAAGGAACTGAGGCGGAAGTTAACCTAAAACCTTATGGGGCATTAAACGTTAGAACATCTTATCTTATTTATCGCCGTCGCTCCTTCTATTACAGAAGATTTCTGTACCCTACGCTTATCCATTGTTAACATCTAACCTTGCATTTTTTTTAAAATAAGAGTTTTTAATGTTGATTGTGTGTTAGTTTTCCTGGCTTGTTGAGGCTTCCCATTCCACGCCTGAATACCTAATGGGTTGAAAGATGATTTGTATGTGCTTGTTCTTGCAAAAGGATTTAGAAAAGTGATTTTATCCCTATGTTTATCTGAGTATTGTATTCAATTGTTTTGCATTGTATTTCCCAGTTTAAATGTACTGCCTTGTGTTTTATTAGTACCATTCACTTTGTTCTTGTATCCTCTATTGTTTCTAGGTTTAATGATTTAATTAATAGAGTTTCAGTTGGCAATGATGAATATTAACTAGTAATGAATCTTGCACCACCTTTTTTTATTTTGTTCTAGTATATCTATGTTTTCTTAGGTAGTTACCTGTGTACACAATATATTTTATATCTTTCCTTGCAGGCATAATTCAGACAATGTCTTTTTCTCCAACATCTGCGAGTCACCAGACAAGTGCATCATCACTCCAGGCCTGTACGCCATGGTTGGTGCTGCCGCTGCTCTTGGTGGAGTCACACGTATGACAGGTGCGTTCACATGAAGGACAGGTGGGTTCACATGAAGTACAGGTGGGTTCACATGAAGTACAGGTGGGTTCACATGAAGGACAGGTGGGTTCACATGAAGGACAGGTGGGTTCACATGAAGGACAGGTGGGTTCACATGAAGGACAGGTGGGTTGGTGGTTTCTCACTATTAAGAGGTACAATGGTGGGTTGTCTGGTTCACACTTCACATGAGTGACATGTGGGTTAGTGAGCTCACTCAATATAAAATGTATTGAATGTCAAAAGATTTCTTTATTAAAAAATCTGTTAACTTTAATTGGCTCAACTTTTATAATCTGTTTCTGAACATATAAAATAACTTTGTGTATTGTTATTGGATTCTTTTTTTCAAGTTTGAGAATAAAAGGGCTTTTTATATTTTGAATAAAATGAAGTTTCCACCAAGAAAATAGTGGAATTTTCCTGATAGAAAAAAAATTCATTTAAAAATGTTTTATACTGACAACACTCACGGCTTTAGTTAATGATAAGAGAAAGCTGTAGTTGCCTGGTGTAGTGGCTGACCAAAGTCATTTTTTAATATTACTTTACACAATTTATTTACAATGATCATTGCATGAATTAAACTCTATTTAAAAATTATTTTTTGTTTGTTACTCAAGACCAATGTTGGAGTACATGGTGTTATTTCTATGGATTCACCATTTACCATAGTATTGGTGTATGTTAGTGTATAAGGAGTAGGGATGATAATTTGTATGAGGTACAGTTACTACAGGACTGAAAAATTTCATCATGTCACTCTCTATTCATTCACAGTATCACTGGTGGTCATCATGTTTGAGTTGACCGGTGGGCTTGAGTACATCGTCCCCATGATGGCTGCTGCAATGACCAGTAAATGGGTTGGCGATGCTCTGGGCAGAGAGAGTATGTATCCTTTTAATGGCTCATTGGTCAGCGCTCGGACTCTTGGGGATGATTCCATTGCAATACTAATAATTATGACTTGACAGGCACACCTCCCATAGTTTGATGTTTCCAATCTTTTCATACCAATTTATTTTTTTATATATTTCCCAAGACGTCTGCTTTCCATTAGTGTAGTTTCTGTTGCTCTCCGTGTCTCTGATCCATACAACAAATTTGAGTTAAAAATATATTTACGTGTTTTAATAAGTTTTAATAAACAATAACCGATAATATTCTAGCAGCTGAACACAACCTGTTTTGGTAGATGTTCAAGTTGGAAATGTGTTCAGAATCGTGTGAATTAATTTTTTCATTAAAAGAAAATGAAGTATGTTTTTTTTATGAAAGTACAGTTTACTTGTTTGGGGGGTTTTAGTGATGATTTTTTGGAAATCTGGGAGATTGTCCATGACCTTGACCTTAACCAACCGCTAGCTATGATGCCCACATTGCTCTCAATGGCTACCCTTACCTGGACCACAAGGAAGAATTTACCCACACTACAATAGCAGCAGACGTCATGAGGCCGCGGTGAGTTGCCAGGATAGAATCTATTTAACTTTTGATACTTTGACCATTAATTTTCCCTCAAATAAGACAGTGGTCACAAGTCCATTAATTGGTTAGGGCTAGCAGGTATAGGCATCAGACCAACTATTAAATAAGGCATTGGTCACAAGGACATTAATTGGTTAGGGCTTGTAGGTATAGGCATCAGACCAACTATTAAATAAGGCATTGGTCACAAGGACATTAATTGGTTAGGGCTTGTAGGATTTGACATCAGACCAACTATCCTATGCAACCAGTTTGCTGTATTTCAATTTTTGGGACTTGTCTGAGATTTTCACGGATTTTGTATGGGATTCTGTAGTATCTTAAGGGTTTTGTTTGGAATGGATTCATTTTTATAGGAATATTTTGCAAGTTCTGTGCATTATTCTCATTTCTAACCAATATTGATTGTAATACTGCAATGAAAACTTGCCTTGTTTTGCATAGTGTTTCATTAATTTCTGGGAACCTCTAACTATGTGTCTAAAGTATTGTTATTTTAAATTTAAATCCAGATATTCTGTAATGCCTTTAATAAGCAACCCCTCTCTTGCAACTCTTCTCTGCAACTCTGGACCCCTAACATGAGTTGGTATCTGAAAGCTGCAAGACTCTCTTGGTTGTGACTCTTCAACTCAGCCAATACAATTCCTACTTAAATTGAGCAAGGCTGCTTCCATGCCTCCACTCACGTCACAAGTTTTTTGTATTAGCTTGATGTAGGTTAATGAACTCTATAGAGTTGAGATATTCTTCTTCTTATACATCCTGTATGTGAGTGGGTGGGGTTGGGGTACAGTTTTCACTCTTTCATAGAACAAAACTTACTGATCTGAGCCAAGATTTCACACATTGTCCATAGCTAGCTACAGAAAAGAAACATTTAGATTGACATTCAATTCTCCAATAAGAAATTACCGTACATACTCGTTCTATAGCCCCCGTTCATTCGTAAGCTGATTTCCCCCCCCCCTTTCCGGTCTTTTGAATGGAAAAGTATTACAAATGTGTAACACGCTGGCAAGCTGCCCCTCCCCCTCCAAAAAAAAACAATAATTATAGAACAGCTTTAAAAAATCTACACATTAACTTCAAGCTAAATCAGTTATTGTGATTGTTTACTTTGCACTACCTATCTTTGTCTTTGTGCTCTTTGTTTGGCAAGAGTTACTGGTATTTTAAATAGAAATTCTTTGGTAAACAGTTTCGAAAGCACGTACCTTAAAATTCGTTTTTGAACATAAAATTTGTAAAACAATTAATTAAAACATTCACAAAAATAATTAAAATTATTAAATAAGGTAAGTGCAGATGTTTAATTATATATTATAGCTTCTGGTAGAGCAGTCGAAACTTGTAGAATGTAGAAAAGGACCTTGATGATCTACTTAAGTCTATAATAACAACACCGATATTCAATGTACATAACAGGATTCCTCTGTTAACCACTCATAACCCGACGCCCCCC
>MUZC01002933.1:772717-797002 GCA_002072015.1 Radix auricularia
CCCCCCACTTTTTCCATTAGATTTTGTCCAAAAAAGGTTGGCTTTAGAACGAGTATGTACGGTAGTTTGACTATTAATTAGATTATTGACGAGGATCATGTTCATTCAATTAATGAAGTCCATCGTATTCCTGGGATTAGTTAAGGATTTAAACAAAGTTCCTCAGTGGAGTTTATAAGTTCTGGAGGAGGCTTTGAAATTGTTCCATATGCTTCAAGTCTGCTTTTTAATAACTGTTAACAGCCCAATTTTTGAACTTTCTGATACCACCTCATTTATTAATTATTTTCATGATTTTGGGATCCTTTTTGGTGACCTTTTTTTTTATTCTTCCTATAATGTTTCTTTATTAAATATTAAATTGAATTCATTGTTAAAAATGTATAAATCTGACCCTTACTTATACTAACTTTTTAGTTTCCGTTGTTGCAACTTACACTCGTGAATTTTCTCATCTGCAGACTCAGTTTCAGGTTGGCTGGCCCCACTGAGAATTATCTCCCATTAAACAAAAAATTTTCATTAATTTTTTTTTTTGCCTTGGTTTTTATTTCCACAACATTTTGAACTCTCCCAGCAATGTTTTCTTTTCCTAGCACTACCCTGTTCTGCATCTTGTATTTACTTTTTATTAACATGCTTTTTTAAAACTATATAGTGGAGCTGTGTGCTCTATTTGGTGAAAGGGAATTCAGAGCTTCATTAAAAAAATAATAATATGGCATTTTATTTTCCTCAAATCTGCTGTTAAAAAAACGTCTTTATCTTTAGCTTCCATTTCAACTAAAATATTTTAAATTTCACTTTGACTCAAAGCTAACACATACTCAATAAGTATTTGGTCCATGCTTTTATTGATGGGAACTGGGTTGATGAGTCAGCAGGTTGTGGAGTTTTTATCATTTAGAGCTGACTTTAATGTTTTTACTTAAATCATAATCAAATCAGAGAAATAGGGTCAGCATTGACCTACTAACTCAAGATATGAACATGTTAGCTGTCCAAGTTATGCAATAAGACATTCTATGGGTCATATACAATTTGCTCATTATTTTAAAATGAGTCGCAATACATCCATTCTAGTTAACTTAAATTTCAAACATTTATAATACGGGGGGAAACAAGTGACAAAATTTACATTATGTCCTAAATGTTTATACAGACTATTGAGGCAAGGACAAAAAAGTAGAGGACTAAGGAGAGAAAAAAAACAGAGTTTCATGAATGTTTTATTATATTTCCTATGTAATTTTTTTACCTGGCAACTTGTGTGTTCCTTTAAGTGGGGTGTGGGGGTGTCCTTCCTAAAACAAAAAAGACCTGTCCCTGTGTCTTTACTGACCCAATCCAAAGTATAATGATTATGTTAGTAGATTAAGTCAAACGGCATTTGACCCCAATGCCAGCCTTAGTGCCACTGTAACTAAATGTCTTTGATTTCAACATGAAACTAAAGCTACTGGCGCTACGGATCGGGAGGAGTGTAAGTGAGCCTTTTATTCTGTCCTACCATAAGTATTGCTACCGTCACCACAGGCACGTGTTGACTGGTGACCCGAACAAAAGGCCTGCTTGGCCAATGGTAGCTGGAGTGTTTACTGTTTATTCACTTGACTTGTGTACCGTGACTCAAGGGTTGCCCATTAGCACCTGATCCTTCATTAAAACTTGGTTCTTAGGTGTGTATTGGACACTGCAACTGGGACTATTACTTCCCTTGTCACCTAGAGTTATTGTTCTTTACTAGGTATTAATTTCAAATGCTAGCCATTTTTCTTACCACTCAATATCATTAACTGATTTCTTGACCCAAAAAAATATGGACAATGGCAAAAAAAACTCTTTATTTAGTTGCAGTATCCCATTAGCACCTGACTGAGCTCAGTTGTTAGTTAAACGCATTGTTTCTGTCAGCTAAAAATTAACACCTGATCTTTGCTTTCGGATGTTAATCAGTACTATTCACTTCATTTACTCGAAATTTGCTTATTAACAGGTGTATTATCTCAGGTGTGTCAGGCCCCTCACTGAGCTCAGGTGCTGATGAGCAACTTAAGTCTAAGGTGTCTGCACTCATGTATTTTAGTACATAAGATGTAGACAGTTGTCAGTCTGCGATCCCATTTTCTGTGTAGTTCATGTTAGAAGATTATTTTATTTCTTTAAATCCTTGTATCATATGTAAGTCATCTTTATCCCCATTAGAATGCCTGGTTATAAATGTTTGTCTGTATTTGATTTAAAGTAGTTATGTAGAAACAAATTAATTGCAATTATCATTAGAGAAACATTTTTGTTATTTATTCAAATATATAGAAATAGATATTTATAAACAAAGTGCCTCTTAAAATTTTACGTGTGAAAATATTTATTCACTATAAATGATTTTCTATTCAGAAAAGTAAGTACATACATGCTCAAGATTAGTTTGTCTGGCTGTTAAACCATTACCCCTGTGTTTCTGGAATAGATGATATGAATGTAAGGGAAAGAAGTTTAGGGGCCATCCTTAAAGTATGTCACGCTCCGGGAGGATGGGGGTGTAAGAAAGTGTGACAGTTTGTGATGGCAGAGGGGGGACGGTCTGGCCATGTGTGACGTCACTGTGTTTTATATTAAATTTAATTTATTTTGTTACCAAAATTTTTTTAAAATCAAAAGTGCGACGTACTTTGGGGCAGGGGGTGGTATTCGGATTTGTGACAGGGGGTGTTAAAATGGACAAAAATAGCATGACATACTTTATGGACAGCCCTTATGTGATCTCCAGAAATTTTCTAACATAATTATAAAAGAACGCAATAATCTTCTGTTTAGAAGGAGTGTCAGTAACAGAAAAGATAAGTTATTGAATATGGTGTTTGTATGGCTATATGAAATAAAAGATGCCCATATACCCTATTAGATGAAATTTTCTCTACCTAGTCTCGTTGCAGACCAAGCCACTTGATCACTATACAACAATAGCCATAATGACAACTCTGTCAGTTTCATGACAACTCTAATGTATCTGAGAGTTTTTGTTAAAGGCTGACCCTGACCCTCTGTGTAACTTCACCTCATCCACATCTCAACAAACCAGTCAAAATTATGAAACCCAAACCACTCTTCACCTCTTTATAATAACTTTTTTATAGTACCATTCCTTAATGATTTCATCAAGGTTAATGCTGACCGAAATCATTTAATGTATTTGAAAATTCTTTCTACTTAAAATTGTCTTAGGTTGCTCTAGAATATTAAATCAAGACACACTAAAATAACAATCTATATTTCTGGCCAGATATTCCTACTAGGCTATTTTTTAAATATCATTAATTAAATATGTCTACTTCCCTCCTATATGATATATCATATTCCCTTTTCAAAGTTTTATTGATTTGGTTTTGTGTAGACCATGTTGAGAGTTTGCCATCCACTTTTGTAGACTTGTGTAACTTAATGGTTAGACGATGAAAAAAAAAATCCATTTACCATTTTGCAGACTTAAATATATCCTATTACAATTTAGTGGATTGGGCTCTTACACAGATTAAATCTCTTGACGCAGCCCATTGAAAGAGAAATTCGTTTTACGCTTAACTTTTTTTGGTTTAAATCACACAATTCCTTTTTTCTCTGGATTCAAATAATTTTAAAAGGCTGCATGTTTGAAGTTACCCTCTGTGAAATGTACCCACAGTAAAATTTATATCAAAGCTTTGCACTATACTAAATTTTAAAGTGTATATTTCTTATGGTCGTTAAAATTAAAATGTATTTTAACTTATACAGCACTTGAACTCTTAAAAAAAGAATTTCTTTGTTGTGAAGCTATTACTGTATACCAGGGGTCAGGACACCATGGCTCTATTGATGGCTACATCTGGCTCTCAGACAGATGTTCTATATTTAAAAAAAAAAAACAACGTTTATTCAGACTCCTTTGATCTACATATTAATTGCATATTTAAAAAACAGCATAATAATTATATTAAAAAGAATTCAGAGACATAATTGTACTTTTAGTGTTGAAATTACACACATTTACTTGAATTTTTAGTTTTCAACTTAATGTGTGGCTCTCAAAGAATTTCTTTTCAAAATATGTGTTGTTTATGGCTCTCTCAGACAAAAAGTTTCCCGACCCCTGCTGTATAAATTAATTTTTTTATTAAAGGTAAACAATAAAGAACATACATGTCTTTATTTGTGTTTATATGAATGATTTTTTTTTTTTTTTTTTTTAATTAATAAAAGTATTTAAAGATTCAGCACACAAAAATGTGAGAATATTTAAAATAATTTTTTTAAAAATACTTGAAAATGTTAAAATCTCAATTCTTTTATGCGTTGAACTAAACCTAAAAAATCTGCCGTATTGGTTTTAATGAGGACCACTGGATAACCTTTTTATTGCCTTGCAGGAGGAACGATCCACCACTGGCTGTGATCACACAGGATTCCATGACAGTGGAGGAAACAGGTACACCTGAAGTGGATGAGCTGGACTTATGGGTGGGGGGGATAGGCTGTGTGGTGTGAGGGTCACTGTGTGTGGACCACCGGTATCAGTGCTTCTCAAAGTGGGCGGCCAGTACCCGGGGGCAGGGGAGGGGTATCTAAATTGCTCAAAGGGCCATGGGAAAATACAGGAGTATTGCTATCAGATTTTAGGTTAAAATAACTTAGACTACTTTATGATACATTCAATGTGTTTCTCTCCAAATTGTACAAACATCACGGTGAGCTCTCTTTTCTGTGTGTACCTGCATAAAAGCCTGAATTATTACTTGAATAAATTACAAATATTTTGTAAGTCCCATTAGGTTTTGAGTAATTATGTCAAAATTGTTGTCATTCTTGGTAACAATTCATGTAACTTGGGTTGAAAAACATTGATCTGAATGATAGGTAATAGGAAAGACTGAATTACCATGCACCTTGGTAGCTAAAATACAATCAGGATAATATGTGAGATACGTTAAACTATTTAGTTGTTTCAGGCTTTAAGTTATGAATAATGGTTCAATAATGTTTCTGTTCCCTTAGAGAGTCTGTTACGCAACACTGAACACAATGGCTTTCCTGTGGTTGTGTCCAGGGAGTCTCAATATTTGGTTGGCTTTGTCCTGAGGAGGGACCTTAACCTGGCTATAGGTGAGTTGATACAAACTAGGACTGTGGCTTCTTATAGGTGAGTTGATACAAACTAGGACTGTGCCTTCTTATATGTGAGGACACAAACTAGGACTGTGCCTTCTGTTAGGTGAGTTGACACAAACTAGGACTGTGCCTTCTTATAGGTGAGTTGATACAAACTAGGACTGTGCCTTCTTATAGGTGAGGACACAAACTAGGACTGTGCCTTCTTATATGTGAGTTGACACAAACTAGGACTGTGCCTTCTTATATGTGAGTTGATGCACACTAGGACTGTGCCTTCTTATAGGTGAGGACACAAACTAGGACTGTGCCTTCTGTTAGGTGAGTTGACACAAACTAGGACTGTACCTTCTTATAGGTGTGTTGACATAAACTAGGACTGTGCCTTCTTATATGTGAGGACACAAACTAGGACTGTGCCTTCTTATAGGTGAGGACACAAACTAGGTCTGTACCTTCTTATAGGTGTGTTGACAGAAACTAGGACTGTGCCTTCTTATAGGTGAGGACACAAACTAGGAATGTGCCTTCTTATAAGTAATATCATACAAACTGGGACTGTGCCTTCTTATAAGTAAGATCATACAAACTAAGACTGCTGAAAGATATGGGTGTAGCACCTTGTATTTTTGTAATATTTGGAAAACTCAGGCATCAAATCTCTAATATATTTAACTTTATATTAAAATTTTATTATTTTTTTAATACAGCATTTTTACTCAATATTTTGTATCTTATTCTCACAGCTAATGCCAGGAAGACATCTGAAGGAGTTGTCAGTAATTCTATCATCTACTTCACTGGACATGTTCCGGTTAATCCCAACGGGCCGGCACCACTGAAGCTGAGAAAGATTCTAGACATGGTCAGTACACTATAAGCTCAAGGTGTTTAGTCTGGTTGGGTTAAGCTGGTCAATGAGTTAAGAAGACTCTGTGTGTTTGGACTTCCTGATAAGTCTACTACAGCCAGGTCTCATCGCCAGTGAGGATATCAGAGGTTCAGAGTAAATAAATACTGTGTAGCATGAGGATATTGAATGTTCAGAGTGACCAAAAATCTCTCTGTCTCATGTTACAGGCACCAGTGACCATCACTGACCAGACCCCCATGGAGACAGTTGTTGAGATGTTCAGGAAACTGGGACTCAGGCAGACTTTGGTCACACACAATGGGTAAACATCAAGGGGAAATAGGGGGGGGGGGCTACAGAGTTTTGTTAGGAGTGTTGGTAGGAATGGTATTGGTAATGGTAGGGATGACAGGGGTGGTATGGGTGATGGTGGGAATGGTATTGGTAATGACAGGGATGACTTGGGTGATGTCAGGGAGGGTATGGGTGATGGTAGGAATGATATTGGTAATGGGAGGGGTGGTATGGTTGATGGTAGGAATGGTATTGGTAATGGTAGGGATGACAGTGGGGGGTGATGGTGGGAATGGTATTGGTAATGACAGGGATGACTTGGGTGATGTCAGGGAGGGTATGGGTGATGGTAGGAATGATATTGGTAATTGGAGGGGTGGTATGGTTGATGGTAGGAATGGTATTGGTAATGGTAGGGATGACAGTGGGGGTGATGGTGGGAATGGTATTGGTAATGACATGGATGACTTGGGTGATGTCAGGGAGGGTATGGGTGATGGTAGGATTGATATTGGTAATGGGAGGGGTGGTATGGTTGATAGTGGGAATGGTATTGGTAATGACAGGGATGACAGTGGGGGGTGATGGTGGGAATGATATTGGTAATGACAGGGATGACTTGGGTGATGTCAGGGAGGGTATGGGTGATGGTAGGATTGATATTGATAATGGGAGGGGTGGTATGGGTGATGGTGGGAATGGTATTGGTAATGACTTGGGTGATGTCAGGGAGGGTATGGGTGATGGTAGGATTGATATTGGTAATGGGAGGGGTGGTATGGTTGATGGTGGGAATGGTATTGGTAATGACAGGGATGACAGTGGGGGTGATGGTGGGAATGGTATTGGTAATGACAGGGATGACTTGGGTTATGTCAGGGAGGGTATGGGTGATGGTAGGATTGATATTGGTAATGGGAGGGGTGGTATGGTTGATGGTGGGAATGGTATTGGTAATGACAGGGATGACTTGGGTGATGTCAGGGAGGGTATGGTTGATGGTGGGAATGGTATTGGTAATGGTAGGGATGACAGTGGGGGGTGATGGTGGGAATGGTATTGGTAATGGTAGGGATTGTATGGGTTATGTAAAGCATGGTATGGGTGCCGATAAGGATTATTGGCGGCTGGGTAGCGAAGTCAATAGTGCGCTCGCCTCACAAGCTGAGGGGCGTGGGATCGAGCCCACGAATAGCCACTATAAAAATGTTGAGAAATGACTAACGCTAAGAAAGTCCTCCGCTGACCTGGAGAGGGATGGGCGCCGCCAGTGTCCATTAAGCCCGAGAATGTTCTAATGGAAACATTAGAATCCCCTACGACCTCAAAAAAAAGAGGTTATGGGACTATACAAAAAAAAATTTAAATAAAAAATATCCTAATGACTTTTATGAAGATCTCTCATGTTGTCTCCCCTTCGTGTTCCAGCCGTCTGCTGGGCATCATCACCAAGAAGGATGTCCTCAGACATATAGCCCAGCTGAGGAACCAAGACCCGGAGTCCATCCTCTTCAACTAGATTCAGATCTGCTTCAACTCAGTCTTGTTGGCTTCTGTGTCCTAGGACTGACCAGACCAAAGTTACAGTCATGTGATCAAGTGGATGTTTATGTGTAGGGAGTGCATGATCACCATCCCCTGGTACAGTTTTGTGGATCATGGAGACATGCTTGTATCCAGTGAATGAAAGAGACCTGTGTGTTTTGAGCAGGCTGAGGACTGTGTATTTGATATTATTTTGATGGATTTCTACAATGTTTTATTGAATTTTCTTTGTTTTCAGTGTGAACAAACAGAAAGAGACTATGTGGTTTACAATGAGTTCAAGTCAGTTGGTAGTTTTTAGCAATAATATTTGGTACTGCTTACACTAGCTCTGTTAAGTTCAAATTCATATACAATTTTGCTAACTTTTATTGTCAAATTAAATAATGAGCGATGTGAGTTACCAAGCAAATTAGAGAGAGATGAATGGATGAGGTGCCAAGGATACTGTTAAGGGGATGAATGGATGAGGTGCCAAGGATACTGTTAAGGGGATGAATGGATGAGGTGCCAAGGATACTGTTAAGGGGATGAATGGATGAGGTGCTATGAATACTGTTAATGGGATGAATGGATGAGGTGCTATGAATACTGTTAATAAGATGAATGTATGAGGTGCCGAGCATACTGTAGGGGGACCACTTGAGTGACGTAGCACTGACCATGTTGATGACCTTCCTGATATGTTGTGATACACCTTTGCCATGGGCCAGTGACTGTAACATGTGAGAACACTAACTCTATGGTCATCCTGATTTGATAACCCTGCTCATGAAATTACTTTGCTTGCTACAGTCAATGATTTGATTTGTTCTAAAATCACTCTGAGGTGAAGTCTAAATCTCATTTACCTGGTTATCGTTTAAGATCTACTAGCTCATGACTTAATGGCGATCCATTTCTTAGGGGTTTTATCTTCTTTTTTTACATGACCTAATTCGTGTCCAGTGGTATCTTTATTGAAAATGACCATTGGTCTTCAAACCACATACAGTCACTCTCCTAGTTCAGATGTTCAATTACTAGTAAATTAGTTAAGAGTCTGTAAAGGCAGACCATGTCCGAGTGGCTAACATCTGTCTGGCAGATATCTCTTAACTTATTTTATCTATCACAGACGCAGCTTCTATACACAAGGTCTTACCCTTGTATGTTGAGGATCGCCAATTATGTGATAGTATTGTTTACCTTCAATGGCCATTAGCTAGTGTATTATGTGATAGTGTTGTTTACCTTTAATGGCAATCAGCTAGTGTACAGCCCCTATTCTTCCCTGATGCATTGTAGAGCTGATGCCTGGTTCAATGAAATCATCTCACAATCAAACAAAACACTCACAAATTATTTATTATTGACACAAATATTGTTACAAATTGTTGACGTTGTCATGCTAGTGTGTGGGTAATTGATGCTAATCAGGTGTGTATATCTGATCAGCAATTAGGTGTGTATATCTGATATCATGTGTAAATATGATGTGCAGATCTGATTAGGTGTGCATATTTAACTAGGTGTGCATATCTGATTAGGTGTGCATATTTAAATAGGTGTGGTTATCTGATTAGGTGTGCATATTTAACTAGGTGTGCATATTTTTTTATTAGGTGTGCATATCTGATTAGGTGCGCATATTTTACTAGGTGTGCATATCTGAGTATATCTACTTAGTTGTGTAATTTTTAAAACCAAAATCATGCCTGAGTTAATCTTGTATTTAAATGTAAACTTTTGAAGAGGTAAATGTACAGACATGAGCATTCCATTATACATGAGGTTATGTCATGCCTCCCTGTTAAATGTGACATCAGGCTGTGTCATGCCTCCCTGTTAAATGTCACACCAGGCTGTGTCATTCCTCTCCGTTAAACTCCTGCTATGTGACACCAGGATGTGTCATGCCTGGTCATGGCATTTCAGGTGACGTTAGGTGATGTTGTATCAGAGACCAATTTACTTATGCATGGACAACTGTGTGAGTAATCAGTAATGTAGGTATGAGCACTGATTGTGAGGTTGGGGTTCTTTCCCCCCCCCCCCACTGCTTGGTTGTACATTGGCAGTACAACTGCTTAATGAATAAACACATGGCCAACATCATGTCCACATACCGTGTCTGTGTATCAACTGCTCACCAAAGTGTGGCAGGACTGTGGGGCTGAGAGTTTTAGTAGCATGAAAGATTTATGATAGAATCTTGTAGCTGGTCCTTGCTCTGGTAGGATTCCATTGCGTAGAAGTAGAAGCTTGGAGCTGACCAATGTCAAAGAATGACCAAATGTATTGGAATTGGGCTTTTTTGTCAACTGACAGTCCCAGATTTGTATCTATTTTAAAAAAAGTTTATTTCATGATGCTAATACCAAGTAATTATAATTTGTATCAATCAATGGTTTAACACTTTATAATAAGATTGTCTTTTTTTATTTTGTTGTTGTAATCTTTACTTGATAGGTAAGAGTGATATATAATGGGTCAGGCAATTAGTGATACATGATGGGTCAGGCAATTAGTGATACATGATGGGTCAGGCAATTAGTGATATATAATGGGTCAGGCAATTAGTGATATATGATGGGTCAGGCAATTAGTGATATATGATGGGGTGTGCAAAAATTTGTGATACATAATGGGGTGTACAAGAATCAATGACATGTGATGAGGGTATGCAGGAATTACTGAGATATGTGAAAGACAAAACATACCTGTGCAATAATACTCATCTTTTGACCTTCACCTTACAAGGTGTTGTATGGCGAATATAATCTGGGATATGTAAGTTGTGTGGTCAGACTGTTAAAAATTTTATATATATATATATATTTTACAACCCCTTCTCCCCCAGGCTGGTTTTTACTGTGCCCAAGTTAAAATTAACTTTGAACATACTTTAGATTTGTCTTGTGAAATACGTGTATTAAGTTTGGAATCAGTTTATTTAACAATGAGGACTTTTTTGCCTGGTGTACATTACAATTCCCACCCATTAATTAATGTAGGTAAGTGTTTTAAAAAAGTTTCACTTATTTGTATCAGGTGTAGCATTCATTGCTTGCTCAATTTAATGTACTAAGATTTTTGTTTGTTTGTGTCTATCACTTTATAACTGTTAACCCAGCAGATATTTACCGTAACAGAGAATTTTGGGGAAGATTAAAGTGGCAGGAACAGCTGTGAAAACAAATGCTTTGTTTTTTGTTGCTTTTTTTTTTTGGTTCCTGTTAATGGTTGGGCAGTTTTTAAATGATTGTCATACATTTTCAATGTAAAAAGATTCTCCTGACACCACAAGCTCACTTGCCCTCATATTTAATATTTAAGTAGATGGATGCCATATAAATGGTATGATTGAGCCTGACAAGACGTCACAAAATGTTGTTTGTATGTCATTCATCTACTTATCTATAAGCCTGATTCCAGTTTCACCCACATTTTGTTAATATTTAATTTGTCTTGAGATTAGTGAATGTGTCTCCTCATGAGATTAGTGAATGTGTCTCCTCATGAGATTAGTGAATGTGTCTCCTCATGAGATTAGTGAATGTGTCTCCTCATGAGATTAGTGAATGTGTCTCCTCATGAGATTAGTGAATGTGTCTCCTCAGTGTATTGTGAATATTTAGTGCTAGCTTTCTTCTGTTGGAAACAATGTTTTCAGTTAAGTTGTACAGGAACTAATAGAAGAAACAGATAAAACTTGTACAGGAAATAATATAGAGGAGTTAATTTTCTGACAACTTGTTAGGGAATTGTCATACAGGTCAACTTTTAGATAAGAGAAGCCATCCATCCATCATTTGTTGTTGGTGACATATAACTCCAAGAAAAGTCAACTTTCATAGAACTTGAAAGTAATCAACAGTTTAGTCAACTTATAATGGTGAACTCCCTCTAAGAGTTTCATGAGTGAGCACATGATGAAATCATTTGATTATAAAATGTCATGTCCTAATGTACGAGCCACCAAGGTTTGAACCTTCAGCTAAAGTCAGTGTCTTCTTGTTAACATTTTCATCTTATTGTTGAACATTGTGCTAACTGTTGCGCCTATAGTATATGAGAGGTGATTCTGAGACACTGTTGAATGCATGATGTTGAGTTCATATTTGAATGGGCAAACATCTTTATTCTCTAAGTCATCCAAGCTATTCCAGTTTCAAGTTATCACATGATGGGCTGGGCAACAAAAATTGAAATGGTGAATAAATGGATCTCCAGAGAATAAGCTGCTTTTAAATTTCATTTCACATGATTTAAATTTGAGTGCAGGATTTTAAATGATATTATAATTTATATAACACGGGACTATTGATATTTTAAACATATTTTCATGTTCTGTGTTATGTCTGAGACATGACTGGACCATAATCTACAACATTTGAAGAAAGAAAAATTAATCTCGTCTTGTTTTGACTGTTACCATGTACTTTATACTATATGTCAAAATTGAACTGTTCTTTCCAGAACCTCTTTGAAACATTTTTTTGAAAATTCATTATAAAAGGTTTTGTTTTTGAAAGGGTCACGTGTATAATTTTAAAAAACAAAAATTTTATCTGGATATTGGGCATTCCTTTGTTGGAATAGTTTATTGTAGTGCATAAATTTTGATTTCTGAGATTTGTTTTTGATTATGTGTATTGATAGCCCATTGGTGTGTATGCTGGTTCTTGTGAGTGTTTGTGTATGAGATGCTCATTCAAGTGAAAATGTTTTGATAGTGGCCTGTCCAGTCACAAGATTAGTTAAATATCTGTCATAATAGTCATGTTACCTCCTAGACTCATAAGTAAAAAAAAATATTCATTCAGAAAGTATTGGTTTTGGTGTTGTGTTTTTGTATTATCATTTCCTTAGCATTATACTGGAACAGTAATCTATTTTTACCAGCCATCGCTTTACCACTCTTCCCTCGTGATTTTTACAGTCTACGCCCTTTTAACCTTTAATCCTTTCATACTTTATCTACCATCCCTCATATCACCATCCACACCTCACCATCATCACCTCACCACCACCACATTACTATCATAGCATCACCATTCCCACCTCATCATCCCCACATTACCATCCTCACCTTGGCATCCTAACCTAACCATCTGCGTCTCATCATTCCCACCTCACCATCCCCACATTACCATCATAACATCACCATTCCCACCTCAACATCCCCACATTACCATCATAATCTCACCATTCCCACCTCAACATCCCCACATTACCATCATAACATCACCATTCCCACCTTAACATCCCCACATCATCATCATAACATCACCACTCCCACCTTAACATCCCCACATTACCATCATAACCTCACCACTCCCACCTTAACATCCCCACATTACCATCATAACATCACCATTCCCACCTCAACATCCCCACATTACCATCATAACATCACAACTCCCACCTTAACATCCCCACATCACCATCATAACATCACCACTCCCACCTTACCATCCCCACATTACCATCATAACCTCACCACTCCCACCTTAACATCCCCACATTACCATCATAACCTCACGATTCCCACCTTAACATCCCCACATTACCATCATAACCTCACCATTCCCACCTCAACATCCCCACATTACCATCATAACATCACCATTCCCACCTCAACATCCCCACATCACCATCATAACATCACCACTTCCACCTTAACATCCCCACATTACCATCCACACCTCAGCATCCTAACCTAACCAACTGCGTCTCACCATTCCCACCTCAACATCCCCACAGTACCATCATAACATTCCCACCTCACCATCCCCACATTACCATCATAATATAACCATTCCCACCTCAACATCCCCACATTACCATCCACACCTCGGCATCCTAACCTAACCAACTGCGTCTCACCATTCCCACCTCAACATCCCCACATCACCATCATAACATCACCATTCCCACCTCACCATCTCCACATTACCATCCACACCTCAGCATCCTAACCTAACCAACTGCGTCTCACCATTCCCACCTCAACATCCCCACATTACCATCCACACCTCAGCATCCTAACCTAACCAACTGCGTCTCACCATTCCCACCTCAACATCCCCTTATTACCATCCACACCTCGGCATCCTAACCTAACCAACTGTGTCTCACCATTCCCACCTCACCATCCCCACATTACCATCCACACCTCAGCATCCTAATCTAACCAACTGCGTCTCACCATTCCCACCTCAACGTCCCCACATTACCATCCACACCTCAGCATCCTAACCTAACCAACTGCGTCTCACCATTCCCACCTCACCATCCCCACATTACCATCCACACCTCAGCATCCTAACCTAACCAACTGCGTCTCACCATTCCCACCTCAACATCCCCACATTACCATCCACACCTCGGCATCCTAACCTAACCAACTGTGTCTCACCATTCCCACCTCAACCCTCCCGATTTTTTACCCATGTTACGAAATCCCGATAAGATCCTTCATCTCCCGATTTTCCGAAAAAATTCACCATGAAAAATCCGAATGCGAAAAAAATTATAAAAAGAAAAAGCCCCCCCAAAAATAAGATGGCGTGGCAAGACAGGAACTGTTTGATTTATATGATGACTTCCTGTTTTTTCTCCCGCACTTCCGTTATTTAAAGGAACCGTTGTTATGTTATTGTGTCATTCTTCACTTGATATTCTATCATCCATCCGTTTATTGGACTTAAAAATAATTCATTGTGTGGTGCCTATTTCAAAGAGGTAAGCTTAACGTGACAACATGGATAAATTTTTGAAAAGATCTGCCGTGGCAACAAATGAGGTCGAATCTGACAATGCTGAAACTCCAACCAAAAAAAAAACACCGTTATGCTCAACGTTTTAGAAAGGAGTATCCTGAGAAGCATTCGACTCGTTTCTTAGATCATCATCCCGTGGGGAAACATTTGCAATCTTTGCCAAACCCACTTAAAGCATAGAAAGGGGTGGTTATAATTATATTCAAAAACATATAACTACTAAGAAACATGCAGCTGCAGCTAACAGCATTGACAGTGAAACTACAAACTAATGCACTTTTGGAAAAGCTAAATGAGAAGTCAAGAAAAGTGGGTGTAGAGCCCCTAAAGTCTTTCTATGTTGTAGCTCTCAAGTATATGAAAGAGAAATTTCCACTATCTGACCCACTCTACCAGCATGCCAAAGTGTTAAATATGAATTGGAGAGATAGTGGTACCTTTGCTGACCTTCAATTTTTTTTAAAGGAAAATTCAATGACCTGGTCACTGGACTCCTATGAGGAACAATTCAGGAAGTACCAGATTATGGACCTACCAAAGGAAGTGGTTACCTCAACCAGGGTGGATGAACAGTACAACTTCCTGAAAAACTTTAAAAATCCAATAACAGACCAAGTGGAGTTAAAGGATTTGGCTACTGCCATGCTTGCAGTGTGCTGCATTCCCCACAGCAATGCAGATGCCGAAAGAATTTTTTCTATTGTCAAGAAAAACTATACAGAGTCAAGGGCCTCTATGAAAGTGGAGACTCTGTCTAATTTGTTGGTCACCAAAGTTACCAATTGCCATGGCAACTTACATATGTCCAAAGAGTTGTTGGGCAAATGTAAAAAGGCCACAAGAGAAATGTTGTCAAACGGAACACATGCAAGTTGTGTACATATGTAAATAATGATTATTCTGTTCTGTGCATATGTATATATGTACATTTGTAATGATGTTAATATTCATTCTGTGGAGTATTACATGAAAATGAAGGTAAATGATTATTTCTTTAACTTTTAATTATTTAACTATTGATAATTAAGTGTATAGATTTAGACCACGGCGCTAATGACTTGCGATCCCGACTTGCGCGCGCACCATCTACAGATTGTTTTTGGGGGCAAGTTGGCAGGTCTGACATCCCCACATTACCATCATAACATCACCATTCCCACCTCAACATCCCCACATTACCATCATAACATAACCATTCCCACTTTAACATACCCACATTACCATCATAACATCACCATTCCCACCTCAATATCACCATCATAACATCACCATTCCCACCTCACCATCCCCGCATTACCATCATAACATAACCATTCCCACCTCAACATCCCCACATTACCATCCACACCTCGGCATCCTAACCTAACCAACTGCGTCTCACCATTCCGACCTCAACATCCCCACATTACCATCATAACATCACCACTCCCACCTTAACATCGCCATCATAACATCACCATTCCCACCTCACCATCCCCGCATTACCATCATAACATCACCACTCCCACCTTAACATCCCCACATTACCATCCACACCTCGGCATCCTAACCTAACCATCTGCGTCTCACCGTTCCCACCCCAACATCCTCCCAACATTACCATCATCACATCACCATCCCCACTTTATTTTATTTTCACAATTTCACTATTCAATTTCCCCAATAACGACACTATCAATTAGGGTTGCAGAAATTAATTATTGATTTCTCGATTAATCTGTAAAACTTTGTATCGATTAAAATTATTTTAATTGATAAAACAGCGATTAAATTTAAAGAAAATGTTTTAAACAATTTTTTACAATTTATTAATAAATAATTAATTATTAATAATTAACATTAGTTTACTTTCTTTTCGTACAAACTTCTCTATTGAATAAAAAAGGATTTTTAAAGTGTACAATTTTAAATAAGCTGCTTTTAAAAGGAATATGATATTTTAAAAAATAACTTTATTTTTACTTAATTAACAATAACAAAATTTAAATTCATTGACATTATATTGAACTACTTATATTTAAATCCAAAATTGTCAATTGCCTGTTTTTTGGCTACTTCCCTTGAAATTTTCAGTTTGATGACGTGATAAATCTTATTTTTAGCTTTAATCAAAATTATCGATTAATTATTCGGTAAATTTTTCAAAAGTTAACGATTAAATTTAAATTAATCGATAACAGCCCTATTATCAATAAATCCACTGTTATGTTAACTTAGTAAACAAACGAAACATGAAGTCTTCACGTTAAGATCCTAGCCATTCAACAGTCCTGCCAGCACCACTTGAAACAAGGGACAAAACTCAGTAGGGTTCAGTTAAGATATTTTTTAAGTAATTTTCATACCTGAGACATAGACTAAATCGTTATAAAATTATACGATGAAGTATCAGACGCCTGCCTATTTACATGATATAATTCTTATGACTATCTTAACTATATACAAAATACAGACATAAAAATACAATAAAACCCCTTCTTTTATCACTGCTTTAAATGGTACTCATGCAGTTTAAAAAAAAAAAAGCTCCTAGTTACTTCAGCAGCTAAAACATAAGGTGCGGTGTATGGAGTTGTAGGACTCATGCTTGACGATGTTTTAAAATACTTCTGCTGTAAAATTGTATCACCTATACACATGGAGGGGAAAAATATCATTTTCGAATAAATTCTTGTAATAGTGTCAAGAAAAAAATGTCAATAATTAACACGTAAGTTCAGTTTGAGAATGTCAGCATAATTAATTGTCTTTTAGTTTTAAAATTGTTAACTCTTAATTAAAAAATATAAATTGCACAATGAAGTTTGGGGTTTGGGGGGGGGGGGCTGGAGAGGAGTCCAGGCTGAAAGTCTGATGATTATTTTTTTTAATTGGGGGCCGTCCATAAATGACGTCACACATCTAGGGGGAAGGGTCACGCATTTGAGGGGAGGGTTGCTTAAGAAATGTGACGTCACATCAAAACGCAAAACTTTAAATAAAAGTTCCACTTAAACTATGTGATTGCTTGCAATTTAATTGATGACGTTTTTCAATGGCTACACACTTGCTACGATATTATGCTGCAGCCTTACACTCTATACATACTTACATAAGAAAAAAGTGATTTGAAACAATTAGAAATTGTCACAATTAGAAAATAAGGCTTTTATAGGGGGGGTGTCCACTGGCGTAGTGAAAGGGGGGAACTGCCCCGGGCGGCACTTTGTTAGGGGCGGCAAATTCCTCATCGTTATCTTAGATTAGCTTCTAAGAATGAAAAGAAAATGAAGTGGGGATTTTTATCAAAATAAATTGAATATCAATTAAGAAATTGATAAAAGAAAAGTAATTATCTTAGAATATGTGAACGGCTCTACTGTCAAAACATCCAACCCCATAGAGGATACAAATTATTATTATACTTCTGAAGTGAAAAATTAAGAGGCTTAAGTAAACGGTAATATGACAACGGGGGGGGGGGGAAGCAGATTTCCACACTACGCAATTGAAAACACGTGTAAGAACATAGTACTGTTTCATTTCAGTTTCAACTATGAATGGCTAGTAATATAACATAGTATTGTTGTTACTTTACTTATGAAAGACTAGTACGGTAACACAGTACTGTAATCATTTTACATAAGAAAACCTCGTAAAGTAACATAGTACCATAATCATTTCACATATGAAAATCCAGTGAAGTAACTTAGTGGTGTAATGATTTCAGCTACAAAAACCCCGTACCATAACATAAAATTTTAATCATTTCACACATGAAAACCCGTAAAGTAAAATAGTATCGTAATCATTTCAGATATGAAAACTCAGTAAAGTAACATAGTACCATAATCATTGCACATATGAAAACCTACTCTAAGTTACATAGTACTGTAATCATGTGAGCTATGAAAGACATGTACAGTAACAAACTATTATAAACAGTTCTCCCTACAGCACCGGTAGAACTTTGTAACATGCGGAAGTATCTCCTACACCAGAGCTGCTTGGCCTCTGTGATGACGATGAATCCGTAGCTCAGTGGCTCAATGTGCACGTCTCCTCTGGTCATTGTCCCAATGTAGTTTGGTGTTTTGGATCCGTTCCTCATAAGCAGAATATGACTGTTCATTTTAACCTGCCTAGATGAAGATCAAACAAGGATTTTTAAATCCGTAGATTAGCACCACCGCCGCCTCTCTCTAGGTCCGTCGGGCCGGTAAAAAATAACAAAAGTAAAAAATGACCCACTTTCCGTGATGCTATCGAGCTGAAATTTTGCACACAGACTCGTGCCATCTAACAATACATTGTGTCAAAATTTCAGATCGATCAAATGCACTGTAATTTTATTAATGTACTTTTAGTTTATCGCTATGTAAATATATCTTATCTTATATGTTACAGACGCTCCTTCTGTACAGAAGATTATTGCGTCCTACGTATTTCTATGGTTTGTGTTTAGTCCTGTATTCTTACTAGAGTTTTAAAAGATGATAAAGTGGTGGCTTTCCTGGTTTCTTCAGGCAACCCATTCCACGCCCGAATACCGGACGGAAAGAAAGAAAACTTGTATGTGTTTGTTCTTGCATATGGAATAAGAAAGGTGTTTTTATCTTTATGTCTATTTGAGGGTTGTATTAGGTTATCTTTGTGTTGTATTTCTAAATTAGAATTAATTGCCTTATGTATAATTACTAATTTACTCTTGGTTCTTCTATCCTCTAGTGTTTCAAGGTTTAATGATTTAACTAATGGTGTTACTCTTGTCAGTTTTGAATATTCTCCAGTAATGAATCTGGCAGCTCTTTTTTGNTAGCATTTTAGTTTTATATCTTTGTTACATTTGTAAAAGTTTCTTTTTATAAAGCCTAAGGTTTTGTTTGATTTTTTAATAACTTCATTGACATGGGGATTCCAAGATAGTTTCTCATTTATTATGACTCCTAAGTATTTCGCATCTTTAGTTTGGGTTAGTTCTTTTCCATGAATGAAATATTTTGAATTTATTTGTTTCTTTTTCTTTGTTACTCTTAGCAGTTGACATTTTTCTGGGTGGAAGGACATACTCCAGTTAGTTTCCCATTTTATTAATTCATCTAAGTCTTTTTGTAAAATTTTGCTATCTTGTTCTGACTTGATTGTTCTATAGATTATACAATCATCAGCAAATAACCTAACTTTAGTTCCTGTTGAGATATTGTTGGGTAAGTCATTTATATAAATTAAAAATAGTAAGGGACCTAGGACAGTTCCTTGTGGAACTCCTGAGTTAACCTTTATTGGTGTAGATTTAGACTCATTAATTATTACAGTTTGCTCCCTACCCAATAGGAAATCTTGGATCCAGTGATGTAAGGGACCTGAGATATATGGTGATATATATGAGATATAAATATATGGTGGCCGTCTGTTGATGACATTCACCTGTTTGCTGAGTTCAGTCCATTTATCGGTGACAACTCCAGCCCCCACCCGTCCCCTGTAAATATTTGTCGCACGGTGCATTTTATTTTGAATACAATCAATACTTTTAGTCCTGTTCCATGTATAAGGGATTTATAGTCTTCACATGGTTGGATACGCCGTGACTATCGGTACGCCGTGACTATCGGTACGCCAGTCAAGCAGGCTGCCACGTTGTTTCTAAATACTTTAGATACGATTCAATTTTAAATTGTAATATTTTTCGTACTGATATCGGAATACTGAATATATTTCTAATTTCGTTACTACATATAAAATCAAATTTGGTTTCTTTTCAGATAACAAAGTGTTTTATAAAGATGTTAATTACAAAGAAAATTATTGGTAGCAGTAATTTTTTTTTTTTTTTTAAAGAATTCTTAATATATATTTTTTAAAACATTTAACGTTGTGGCAATGACTGCATGTTTGTTTTTCAATCTTAAGCATGTTGCCGTGAAAAAAATATTTATAAATTGAAGAAAACAAATTCCCGATTGATGATTCAAAAAAGTATTTTTAAAATGATTATCTTATAGAAAATATTATTGAACAAGACAAACTTATGAAGACTGGCAAGTCGGTGAATGTAAAGGACAACAGTGAGACTATTTTTAGCGCATTTTCGAGAAGTCGAATGCGCTATTGCACCCGTTTTGTCCGTCCGTCTGTCATCACCCTTGATCTCAGCATCCATAAGTCCTAGACCCATGAGGTATATATGTTTTTTGTATGTCCTGACCTGCCATTTGTGCATCAACACTCAGTTACTCGATCCGTTAAAAAAACCCGTTAAAACTACCAAAAAATATTTCGAATCGAGAGGTAACACTAGCGCAGTGAACGGCTGCCATTGCCGGAAGTCGAATACATAGTTTTTCAAGCATTGAAGAGTGGTGCGAAAGCGTGCAAAAGAATTAGTTTTTTTTTTAGTTGACGTCATTAGAATATGTGTAAAAGTTTAGAGAGTTTTACGTCATCATTTGTGGTGACTTGTAGTTAGATTAAAGAGAAAATAAAAAATTTTAAAATTACACAAGACAATTCATAAAAATATGTCTAAAATCTAAACACAATTACTGATAACTACATAATGCTGATATCTAACATAAGTACTGATACATAATACGAAAATGCGCTAACACGTCCTGAATTCCAATAGGGACCAGGCTTAACATGATTTTTTAATCATGTTTCGACACAGATTTATGTCACCATTGCCACAGATAACAGGAATAGCATTCAGCAAAAAATTTCCCCATGTCAAAAAATTAATATTGTTGAACTATTAACATAAAGTATAGTGTGCACGAGCTGGCGTATAGTGTGCACAAGATGGCGTATAGTGTGCACAAGATGGTTTTATCATGTGCACAAGATGGGTTTATCGTGTGCACAAGATGGGTTTATCGTGTGCACAAGATGGGTTTATCGTGTGCACAGATGGGTTTATCGTGTGCACAAGATGGGTTTATCGTGTGCACAAGATGGGTTTATCGTGTGCACAAGATGGGTTTATCGTGTGCAGAAGCTTGCGCATAGTGTGCACAAGCTGGCATATAGTGTGCACAAGCTGGCATATAGTGTGCACAAGCTTGCATATAGTGTGCACAAGCTGGCGTATAGTGTGTACAAGCTGGCATATACTGTACACAAGATGGGTTTATCGTGTGCACAATATGGGTTTATCGTGTGCACAAGATGGGTTTATCGTGTGCAAAAGCTGGCGCATAGTGTGCACAAGCTGGCATATAGTGTGCACAAGCTGGCATATAGTGTGCACAAGCTTGCATATAGTGTGCACAAGCTGGCGTATAGTGTGTACAAGCTGGCATATAGTGTGCACAAGCTGGGATATAGTGTGTACAAGCTGGCGTATAGTGTGCACAAGCTGACGTATAGTGTGCACAAGCTCATACATAGTGTTAGAACGAACAGTTTCTTGATCTCGAGCATTAATATGACTATCTTAAAATATTTATCAGTTATAAGATCAGACTCAGAATTTCCTGCCGACATTCTCTCAGCTAGCGTCCTCTAGCTTTGAGTGCCTGTACAGATCTTTGTCAAACTTTAAGACACTATTTCGATGCTCTGACTTGGTCTGTTTTAGTTTTACCAATAATACGTAGGTAGACAGTCTAGTATCCTTATGACTATATATTAAAATCTGTCATCTTTAGATTGTAGCTAGGATACTTATGAAGCCGCCAAGTTTCTAGGTACTGCCAGACTACTAATTAACTATTTTTCCTTTTATTCATTTTGGCTGATAGACTTTAAAAAATTATTTAAGGCTTTCCTTATTTTTAAACTGTATTAGAATATAAAATCTCAAACTGTTTTTTTCCCCTAAAACTTTGTTAAGAACGGTCCTTCAGAATTCGTGTGTGAATAGGCGGAGGATAATGCTCCTTTCCGTGGAAACATTACGTCCTTGGCCTTAAGTAACTTCTCTTGGGTCAAGCAATCACACGTAGTCTTACCTTGAGTTGAGGGTGCCATCAGCCGAGGTAAACGGGAAGAGGACCTTATTCAAGTTGGGGAACTGTGGCAGACTAATGATGTGAGTGCTGTTGAGCAAGTTTATGTAGTACACAACCACTGCCCCAGCCTGATACCTGGATGTAAACACGCATCAACCTTTGAGACAAAGATGCAAGTACAAAGTCCCCCTTGACAATATTTAAAAATACAAACCTTTCTATTTTTACAACGGTACAAACAAATCTTGCGTCCTACGTTCTGACCAGATCGCGCTGACTATATATGCTTGCTTGTTGGCAAGGGACGCAGCGCTCACAGGCCACAGCCGTGAGGAAACTGTGTGTCACGATGCCCAGCCGCCTTTGTGTCAGGTACCTAACTAATAGATTAACGGACATCCTGAGCACCAGGAAGAAAATCCCTGCCTTCACAGAGATTCGAACCCGTAATTCTTGGTACGCCAGCCGAGCGCGCATTCCTTTAAAATTCTCCAAAAAATTCAATGCTTGACCATAGGATAAGGTTAGGACGTAATAATCGTTTGTACAGCGGGAGCTTCTGTAATAGATAAGATACGATACTTGAATAGGGCGTCATTTGACTTGAGGGGATAAGGGGAGCGCTCGATCCTATTGCCACGCTCCCTTATTTGGGCACAACACCAGAAGACTTTCCCTAAGACCACTTAATGACCGCTCATTAAAAAAATATTAAAAATGTTGGAACTTAATTTCTCTTTGTGGAAAATAGCCAAAAGTGTGCTTCCTTTTATTTCTTAATTTTGATATTTTTAAAGTTTCGAACATAGCGATATAATAGTTGCTTTTTTCGCCATAAAAGATTTTTTTCTATTAAAATAAAAAAAAAATAAAAAAAATTGAGTACAAAAGACTGCAACTCAGTCTCAACGGATATCATTTTCTTTATCGCTTAAATCCGGGGCCTCGCATCTATTATTTAATGCGCTAAGGCGCATTTCCGTCCGTCTGTGTGTGTGAAGCCCCTATATCACGCAACTCTTGCGAACTTTTTTAAAATTGAAAATATAGACGTAAAATCATAATGATTTTGGGTTTGAGATTAACAGAGGGTGTGTAAAAAAAACAATTAAGTGGCGTCATGAAGCTTTTATTATATTAATTTATTTGATGTTACTTTTTATCTTGATTATAATCCGAGTGTGTGAATATGCATGTGTGCGAGTGTGTTTATGTGTATGTGTGTCTGTGTGGGCGTGTGACTGTGTGTTTGTATTATTTGTGAAATAATGATTTATTTCATACATTGCTAAAAGTTAAATTAAATATTGAAAAGACGTTTACCAGGTAATGGTTTATGTATAGTTAAAATTATGCACTGGATTATGAAAAATTCCGTTAATTTTATGAACACAAGTTTCTGCCGATGCGATCTGCATTGGTGCTTGAATAAAAGATAACGGGAAGTCATCGAATGTGACTTAAAAAACTGTTAATGAGAAGATCAATCTCCAATGATTTTTTCAGAGATTGTTTTACTTTATGATTCATTTTAGAAGAAATGAGCCCTTGCGCATTAGTTGGACGATTACTCCCATGAATTGCCACAATGGAAAATAAACAGTGAAAAGAACTTATAGTCGCTATTGAAATAGCATTATTTATAATTATAATATGTAATTGGGTAAGATTGAGGCTAATTGGCGCATATTTACTTTTAAAGAAAATGGAACCTTTCTAAACTTTTAAATTGTATTTTGCAATAAAAAAA
>MUZC01002933.1:799366-829626 GCA_002072015.1 Radix auricularia
CAATCGATCTGAATGGAAGGATGTGGTTGAGCAAGCCAGGGCCCTACATGGGCTGTAGAGCCAAGGATTTTAATGATGATGCTATATTAAAGCAGAAATACCAACATTGATGGCTAATATTTAAATTAATAATATTTTTTATTTTTTATCGACACACATATCGTTGCTTTTATTAAGAATGTGTTTGATTTATCACTACCCTAATTTCCAGATGCGTTTACATTCATTTTTAAGGAGAATTTGAGACCCAAAACCAAACAAAGTTATTCTTATTGTGCCTACCCCGTAGCGTAGCACGGGTATTTTGCTCGTTTAATTATAACACTGTAATAGTAATAAGTGAACGAGGCTTAGATATTAGCTTAACAGAGGAAAGTGGGGCGAAAATTGTATAGTTTATCAATGGGCACAAAATATCATAGCTGCCACACATAAGGGGAGGTGTGGGTCAAAAACCTAAATTTTGAATTGGTCTTGAATGATTTTAATTATAATATTTATATTGGGTATATCAATGTATGTAAATTGTATGAACAAAATATACTAAATTTACTTCGGTTTCCATGGTAACTCAAATAAACATCCACCATTTTGTTTTTTTAAGCAAAATTAAAAATGCTAAGGCTTTTTTTTCCTTCGAAGTTATGACAATAAAATTTAAATTACTTATAATTTGGGATGTAATAAAACTTTGAATAACAGGTCTTTTCTATAAAGACTATAGCTGTTTTTTTTTTTAATTTTTTAAAAATGTCACCATTTTTCAAGTCAAATTTAGTGGATTTTAGAGATAGTTTTAGCTATATAAACTATATTTCTTTTTCTAAAGCTTTTATAAAAAAAAGTTAGGTTATTCAAATCTTTATATTTATTACAAGGTCATACTGAGAAAATTTGGATTCATTTGCTTCATAAATAAAAAAGTTATAAGGATTTATATTTTAGATGACAAAAAACATCGAGAGCGAGAAAACTGAAAAAAAAAACGACAAAATATGTGAAAAATAGTATGATAAAATGGGTCTTTTAATTTAAAATGGGCCCAAAACTTTCCAGCAGCATAAGTTGGACCTCCTTCACTCTCTTCTAGCTCCTCGTCTTATCTTTCTTGCTTCTCTCACCTTTTGTCGTCTACTTTCCACTTGCTCTTTTTCTTCGTTTTTGGCTCAAAAACAGGCGTTTTCTTGGGCGGTTAGTTTTCAGCCTAACAGAGTTATTAGAGGATACCACACCATATAGACTGTATTTTAGAAAATTTAGAAATGATGGCCCAAAGTTGTAATCAGCGATTCCTATGAGGGTTGAAAATTCAATTCTTTTCCTGGAATAAAAATTGTCTTTCCTGCAGCGAGACCAAATAACCGAATGAAGACTTTCATTGGTGTTCTGAGTTCCTTTCAACTCATATCTTCTCGATAATTCTGGAGCTGAAAGCCTTTCATTTAATTGGTAGCAATTACCTATCTAGAAGATTTCTGTCCAGGGGTGTGTGAATATTTAGTTCATAAGGACCAGGGAAGTCATGTCGAGCTATTGCGGAATTAAAAAAGCAATAATATTCAGCTCCTGTTGGAAATAATCTGTGTGGTGGATTTTTATCAGAAGAAAAACAATGTTGCAGTGAAGCCATTTTGCCCCATTTTCATGTCTGCGGCAGTTTTATTGCCTCTGATGGCCCTTGTGTAATAAATTGATAGCATTCTTATGGTATTTTGAGTGAGTCGGCCCTTGCCTCTTCTACCCAAAGTTACTTTGGTTTTTGAGGCATCTGCTACAACCTTCCTAAGAGCAGTGCCTAACCGTCTGCAAACAGGGTTTAGTTTACACATTCTTCTTTCCTAATCTCCTCATTTGGGCCATAAGGCCTAAGGCGACATAACTCTGCGTTGGCTTTTGTGTCACCATCGGATAACATTGTTGTGTATATCAACTGCCTGGTTGTTTATAGTAAAGGTTTATGAGGTTTGTTCTCTGGTTGAAGAACACCAAGTTTTTATAACATCACTACAAGTGCATAGTGCATATTATTTCAAATGAGACTGCCATGCCCATTTTCTCCTTAGCGTGTAGCACAGGTGGTTTGGAACCACATTTGGGGCACGGAAAATCTTCTATTAGTGTTTGTAGTTGTTCTACATTCACTATAATGTTGCCATTTGAAAATGCCAGGGGCTCTGTTTTAGAGAAATGATGTCTCCAAGCATTTATCTTTTTCTCTGACCGAGTCTATTCCAAACCACTTTCAGTAGTAGGGGTATTCTGTGAATGTGAAAAGTCTGATGACAGTGGCGTAAAATTTGGCTGTTGTACTGATGACAATGAAGTGATGGCTTGGGCAGAATTTGGGGAATCAGCTGGGCGATTTGTTACAGCAGTAACATTAGGATTACCAGATGATTTGTTTCTTGTAGTGCGTGAACAAGATATGCCATGCACATTCAAGTCCAACGCCAAACAAGCATGAGACATAGGGCTAGGCCTAGTCATAGTCATACTCATACTGAACTCACGGTCATAGCCTAACACCCACCTTCAATTTACGTTTTTTTTCTCGCATTTTCTAGATGTAACGATCTTTTGGATAAAGGTTTACGTGGCATTATTATTCACAATTGTTGAAGACACAAATAGTAAAGTTTTAATTTAAAAAATAGTACATTTAAATACTAATCTTTGGAAATAATTCACAACTTAAAAGTCTTCCCAATGAAAAGTTATCATCAACTAACGTTTCTTCGCGTGGAAACGGAAGTAGACAAATGGTAATTTCCACAGCTGTGACCAATAAAATCGCTAGCTTTATTTAAAGTTCAAGGACGGTGCGTCACAAATGCGGAAACCCCGTTAGTAGGTCTGAAAAATTCCACTGATTCACTTGATTCAATGACTATTTAAAGGTCAAGTTCATTTGACTGTGGCGGGAAGATAAAATTATCTCAAACCAGAAAAATCCAGCTTTCAAACGATACCAAGTGACGATGAATTGAATGTTTTAAAAACACTGTATTTTGATTTTTTAAAAAATAATATTGCAATTATAGACTTTACAAGAAAATGATTTAAAATATTTTATTACAATTTTTGAAATGTTAATTAGATAAAATAGATGGATTATGAAACCAAAAACATAATAAACCCGATTGTCATAAAAAAACGAAATTTTTCGTAGATTTTTTACCCGCACCTCCCTATAACATGTCCTCAAGCAAGTTTATAATATCTTTGTGATATACTTATTAGATATTTTATCTCACATCATCACAAATACGTGACCAAAATTCTCACTGATCGTCACGTGATGTCAATGGTTCCCTATGGGCATGGTGTCTACCTCTGTCTTCACAAATGACGGAACTTACCACCCCTGGCGAGCACAGTGGGCGTAGAGTCGGAGGCCCCTGAAGGTTGTAGCGACATTGAAGACAGGTCCCTCAACCAAGTGTTTGTACATGACAGACAAGAAATAGCACTAAATAGGGACGAAAATCAGAGTTACAAGATTTCTATGTCATCACTTGAAATAATTAACTTCCGAAAAATCATCTATTTTATCTATTTTAAAATGATTTTAAGTGGAGATTATTTACTACGAGCAACGAAGCCCGTCCAAGGACGTTCCGCCGTGGTAATTCGGTGGCATGTTTTCTAGGAGTAAGAGTAGTGATTACCAGGAGTGACACACTTCAAGATGGGAACAGTACTGAATGATGACTAAAATACTGCACCAAAAACAACTCGTTTTGAAAGTTCTCACGTAAATGTGTTCAATATAATGTAAATGAGATTTAATTTTCCTAGTGATTGGCTGTTGGAGTCGGCAGGAGTTTAAGGGACCAATCGCTATCGAGGACCGCACAGACAACTGCTTTTTATTATATAGGATTAGTAATTAGCATAAAAATATCAATTTCAATCAGTAATTTTTTAAAGTTTGATTTTTAAAAAAAAAAATAAAGATATTTTTCTCTGCGCCCAAATTTCTTATGTTCCCAAGTCAAATCTTGACTACATGAAGAAAGTTCGACGGAATTTTAGTCATTCAAAACGTAACTGAGTTAACGTCATAGTGGGGTAATGTAGCTTAGAAAGTCGAAGTCATGTAAATCAAACGGTGCGGGTGTACGTAAATTATGAACATTTTCTGTACTGTTTCGGAAGACTCGCCCCAATTGTCAAAATCATTTTAAAAAGAAAAGGAAACTAGGAGGTCCTCCTTAAGGAATGCCAACCTTTCGTGCAGCAAAAAACAGTGTGTAGACATATAGTGTCAGGTATAGAGAAGACTAACAGATCAACCGAAGATAAAATGGGTGAATTGTGCTAAAAAAGACCTGCATCTGCTGAACGACTAAGATGGTGTGTGTGTACAAGAGATTGGACATAGAACGTTTGAGATTAAACGTTTCATGTTTGAGTAAAGAATTTTGTCCGTCTTTTAAAGAGAATTATTGTTAAAATTGTTGAGATCACTTAAAAAGAGATTTTTATTTTTAAAAATGTTCCTTTTAAAATGAACTAATACATTTATACATTTTATTATTTAAAACGAGCAAGCAATAATTACATTAAATGCTATTTGTAAAACAGACATTATATCAACACAAATTTTAACGCTATTTGTACTCTTTAAATGCAACTACATAGAATAATTAGAGAAGATTCTTTTATTACTTTTCATTGTAGTTGACAATTGTATTAAAATATATATACATATATCATACACACAAACGCATTCAAACACATTACAATAATAAAAAATTGTCAAATTTAAGATATTTCAAGTACTTCTTTTGTTGGCAAAACAATCTATTAGAAATTAAATTATTTTTTTAATGAAACTAGATCCCAAACGATTTTATTTTCTTATCAATTTATGTTTTTTTTTTAATGAAAACAATTATTGAAAAGAAATTTTTTATATTAAATTCGTAAGAATTTTTGGAAGCATAAATTTTAAAATAAATAGTTGAACAAGCATCAAGTCTTTTGCACACTTCATGTAAAATGTTATTTGTACTTTTGTCTTTTGAAAAAAAAAATTAAAATTAAGATGAACTAGATATGACCCACGGCGTAGCGTACGCCGCATACTTGTTCATAGATAGTGCAAAGAACTGGAGGAAAGAACCGACAAAAAATAGAAGCAGTACGAAATGAAAATGAGAGAGGAAATCAGTACTTAAATTTCAGGACGAACTAAAAACGATTTTAATTTTCCGATGGTTTGTAGATCATAAAAATGTTCAAAACACCTCTACTTTTCGCTGTTGATTTTTCGTTTTCCACAAAATTTAAAATTTTAACCTATAGAAGTGTAAAAAGACACTTCATTTTTTTACGGTGTAGACCAATTCCTTCAAAATATTTTGATTTTTAAAAGTGTTATTTAATCGGTGGAATTTTCTTGTATCAGGTACCTTCATTAGCATTCTATACATACATCTAAAAGTGACTCGGCGTCATTGAACTCGTGTTTGTATCAGGTACCTTCATTAGCATTCTATACATACATCTAAAAGTGACTCGGCGTCATTTAACTCATGTTTGTATCAATATCTCAGTGATCCTCAAACCAATACCAAGTACTTACTGCCGTCGGTTCAGCAGTATTCCGATTAAGGAGACCGTAGTTCCTTCCAAAGAAAGTTTGTCGAACGACAGTGGTCACTTTGTTCTTGGCGGCGATTCCCAGTTTATCGAGCCAACTTGAAGATCGTGAAAATAATTTTTAAAATATTCAAATCATATTATTATTTTACCGATTCCGAATAGTAATTCAGATAAAAGCTAACATTTTTTTTTAAATTTTTTTTATTTTTTTTAATTTTTATTATTATTTTTTTTAATCCATTAAAACCTCTAGGAAACTAACGGTTTTTTAATCTTTATTAATTATAGAAATAAAACGTTCAATGTAAGTTTACAGGCATGATGAAGTAAAGCTAAAAAAAAATTAAAAAAGAAATATAAAAAAAAAAAAAACAAACAAAACAAAACAAAAAAAAAACAACTTCACTTTGAGAGTGGCAGAATTATTTATTAAAATAAATGCGTGCGTTTATACCTTGCCAATGAAAAATATTGGCCTATCGAGGAGTTTTAAAACTATTTGTAAGATGTGAAGAGAAAATATGGGACAATAAATTAGAAAACGAAGCATCAAACCAAGGCTTCAGTAATTAACGATTAAATAATCGATTAATCAGTGTTTTAATAATTATTTTATTTTGGTTGAACAATTATCAAATGGAAATTTCTGCCCAGTGGCGGATTTAGCTTTCTCTGCGTTGGGGGGCGGGGGGGGGTGCAAGGAGAATTTCAGCGGGCGCAAATTTTACTAATAACCGAGCATTCCGTAAATATTAGCCTATTAATTTAGTAAATTTTATAAATCATCTAACAAGTCAAACAGAAGCAATAATATAAAAAGAATTGTTTTCAAAATATTAATGTGAATTTACAGTATACCAATCGTAGGCCCTATTTTTATTGATCTATAAAAGAAACTTAGTTTTATGGGAATTAATATGGAGAGCCCCTGAGCCGAAATTAAATTCCTATCCACGTGATTTCCTTGAAGCAAAACGATTTATCTTTGATTCAAAGTCAACGTTGTCATCTACATCACGTTCATTTGAAGTTAATAACAATGCGGAAGGACGTTTGTTTGTTGTTGCTTGGCGCAAATAACTTTTGATGATTTTCAATCACCGCTAACTGAAAGATTCAAGTACATTTTATAGAATATTGACAAATTAGAGAGACCTGATGCAATTTGTTTTTCATTCGAGAATGGCAGAAACTCTTTAATTTGTAGTTCACTAGATAGTGATGGACCTTTTGATCAGTGTTGCGAACTTAAGTTGCCAACTTTTCCCAGCCATGAGCTAAAAATAAGTTTGAAGCCCACTCTTAATTCCATAGATCACAGATGTGCCATCGTATGCCTGTCCTCGACAGAGTGAGATATCAATGTTTCGCTTTTGTAATTGGTAGTTCATTTAAAATCTTCTCAACATTGATGCTTTCCAAAGTATAAAAGCATGGCCAGATTAAGCCATCTTGTTGCCCTAGGCACAAACCCACATGCTGTCCTCTGCTGCCTATGGACCCGATCCCCCACTGACCGCTGGTATGCACACTCACAAAAAAACAAACTAAAACTAACAAATAACAACAGCTGTTAACACATATGTTTGTTTTAATATCACTCTCATGAAACCTACATTTTCTGTATTTAAATTAATTGTTAATTAATTTTGTAAAAATAATAGATGAAAAAACTATGACTTTAAAATAGATTATAAAGTTCTTATTTCTGGATTTACATCTGGTAAAGTTTTTGAGGACATCATCAGCGATAATTGTGAGCAAGTCTTCCTTAATCATCAGCAGAGATAAGAAATCATTTTTTGTTTCAACTACTTGGATTTTTTTTATACCTTTCAGCTGAGAAAAAGAGCACTTTGTTGAACAGGTGTAACAGTTTTTTATGCGCAAGTTGATTTTTTTTTTTTTTTTTTTTTGAAAAGCACACTTGATGTTGTCTCTATCACATTGTATATGTCAACATGACTGAACGTATTGTATTAAGAGTTTGATGCAAGAAAATTGTTACGTGGAACTTTCGTAGTTCAGTATGTAAATTATTGTAATTGTGCAGATCTTCAGGATAAGAATTGTTTAGTCCTTAAAACACTGAGATGTTTATGGTACATCGACCAAACAAGAAAATTGAACCATCCTGTCAACTCGAAATATGTGCGACTCGATTTTACATTTGCCATGGCTAACGAGACAATATACACATTTTTCTTGAGGTCTTGTAGTGCCCCCAAAGGATAAGTGCCCTAGGCGCGTGCCTTGTTTGCCTAATGGTTAATCCAGGCCTATATAAAAGCCTATAAATCTTTTCACAACATGTTCAGATATTAAAACTGAACGTAAAGAAACTGAAATCCGATCAGTTTTCGATATATCAACGGCTTAATCAATAACAAAAGAAAAGAATTGTGCAGAATCAACTTCATTATCAATAATCGCCGATAATTTAGATGCAATTGATTGAATTAAATTTATTAGCATATCATGACTTAAAAAAAGTTAAATTTTCTGTTTAAACTTTAGATGACTGTCTAAAGTGAAATCATATTTGACTAATAAAGATAACATTTCACGAATAGCTCCAGTATTTCTACAACGACCATCACTAAAGCAAGAATGTTCTCTGTGTACTCTAAATGGCAAACCTTGTTTAGCTAAGAACAACGTCCCATCTATCATTTATTTCAATACTTTTCTATTCTTTTCCACTTGGTGACGCTCCTGACTGATCAAACCAGATACTACAGTTTTGAAATACGATATTTAGCAAGTCAATGTTGTCGTATTGCAGTTTGGTGTTGATTAGAATTGTTGTGTTTAGCAATCTTTTTTTTTTCTGCTCTAGTGACACCTTTTTTAGTGTTCATCGAGGGCGTCTTAAGGGGGGCGCCTTTTTAGATCAAACAGGTGCGCGGGGGGGGGGGCAAGCCGCCCCCTGCCCTATAGCTAAATCCGCCACTGTTTCTGCCCATGTCTGATAATCTGGAGGTCTCGAGCGAATGAAAGAAAGCGTAGTAAAATGGCGGCAGAGTGTAAACGCTATTTTAGATATAAAATTGTATGTGAGCGAATACATTAACAGCTGGTTCGGGAAGTTGGTGATCTGATGACGTATGAAAGAGAAATGAGTGCTATTTTGTTAAATAAAGAACATCTGTCCACTTCTGTCCACATCTGTCCACATCTGTCCACATCTGTCCACTTCTGTCCACATCTGTCCACATCTGTCCACATCTGTCCACATCTGGAACTACAGAACTGTTTTAATTTACCCGAAACTAATCAATAACTCCGTAAAAATGAATAATTGAAATTATTTTAATTGTCAGCTATTACCAGCCCCAATCATGACTAATCTTTGGACTCGCACCTCAAAAATGAATAAACAATACTTATTTTTTTTAATGGATTCCATTGGGGAAACTATTTTTAATGCATACTTTTCATCCAGCAACATTGAAGATTGACGCCTTTAGATCTCAAAATGCGATATACTAACGACAACAACGATTGTTACTTACATAAATCCAGAGACAAATCTCTCAGACAGCCCAGCGGCACCCCCGCCCCAGGCTGATGCTGTCTCTGTCAACCAGAGGGGGAGGTAACACCGGTGATTAGTTTTGAAATTGTTCATGACGTTGATATCTTGTGCAAAGGTGTTCATGATAGTTCGGTTGATAAATGCTTTCGCCGTGGCGCCTTTTGCGTCAAAGTAATAACTGTCAATGGTGTAAAACCTTGTTAAAATTTCATCAGAGGGTCTAAAGTATCTCTTGAACAACAGGTGGTTGGGATGGGTGGGTGGGTGAGGGATGGGGTGGTGTCAAACGTCTAGTGTCAAATGGGAAAAAATGTTTGAATCTAAAGAAACATTTTTTTTAAAGTAGGGGTACTTATCTTATCTTATCTTAGATATACAGACGCTCCTTCTATGCAGAAGATAATTGCGTCCACAGACCATGAGGGATGATCTGTTGGGAAGTGATGTCTACTTTGAACCAATGTCCCTCTAAACTTCGTGAGTCCATGTGGAAAATAATAAACCTACCCAGAGTGCACAGCTGCGCAGCATCCATTTATTGGTGCAATATTTTACCTAATTTTCTGCAAGGTAATTCTTAAGAGCTGCGCTGCGTCTGTCAGATATCTGCAGCCGCACAGCTTAAATGGAACGTTGTTCCCCACCTTCTGGCTTACCAACCATTTTTGACTCAGGATACAATATTTTTCCGCCTATATTTGACAGAAAAAAACATTTTTCGGTTCACCGCCTATTATTAATGTGGTCCTTTACTTATATTTCATGCTCATAGCGTGTCAGGGTTACGGTGCTCCTTTAAATTATCCAGAATCAGAAGTATCGCTATGGGGTGCGTGTGGTGCGGACCGCACCGGGTGACAGCATCACAAAGGTGGCACAAACATTTCAAATTTCGTATATTCCCGTTATTTAGCACTGGTAGACTCGGAGAACTATTGGTAAGTCGTGAAGGGGGGGGGGGACACAATGAGCTACCGAACGGGCTGACATCAAACCTAGTGACGCCGCTGTTCAGCATTAGTGATTTCATTAGTAGAGAACTCGTGGCACAAGATAAAATAAACTTTAATAATAGGGTGTGCAAAGATGTGTACTGTTCTGTAGTTCATTATTTCTCTGTATGCCGTTTAGCCGATTCCTGGAGTTTAACAATTTGATGTCTAACATTGCGAATTGAAGAAAAAAACAACAACAAACAAACGTCTTGAAACACTTTTATTTCCACGTATTTTCAGAGAAAATAGACCAAGAAAATTAGCTTGTTGACTACTTTAACAAGGCACGAGGGTTTAGATCAGGGAAAAACCTCGAAGAGTTATTTTGAGTGGAGGCCACAAGCCATTCTTTCCCTCGTGTGAGGGGATTTCAAAATGGCTCATAGAATGTAACATTTTCTTGTTCAATGCACGCACTACAAAGTTATAAAGCCTTGGGTATTCCAGTGCAAACGCGTGGTACAGAAATTCCAGGCGAGCATTTGCCAAGGCCAAAAAATTTATGAACAAACCAATTATTAGTAAGTAGGGATGTCAATATTGTAGAAAAATGCTGCCCGGGGTACCCTTTCGAAACGCCGCATCATTTTCACCGTCATGAACGCTATACAAAGCAATTCAACCTATAGCCACCATACATGTATATCACACAGTAGCCAATTACATGTTTCCAGTGACACATCATTGTGGATTTTCATGCACTAAAAACTTTTTTCCCGTTGTAAATGCATTCAACTTAGTCATAAATTAAAACTACAGTAAACTGAACATTCAAACAAAATAAGATTTCGTGAATGTTCAAGTATAATTTTTGAATTTTGGGGAACATTTAATTTTTGTGTAAAGTTCTAAACAACATAAACTTGTATAAATTTCAGTGCTAGCTTACTGATGGGAACCTTTAAACAATTAATTCTTAAGGTGTCAGTTGCTTCCCTCCAATGTTTATTTGTGTAAGAGGAAGAGAACCTCAGGCCTTTGACACCGAGGAGTAGGAGTGAATAATTGTAGGCTTTTTATTGAGAGGTTGTTAGTTGGTTAATTTTTAAAAAATAAATAAGAGTAGTTTTTACATTTATCTGCATTATAATTTTTGAAAGGTTCAAACACTTTCCGTGGAATACTTATGCGGACCTAATCGTGTAGACCCTTGACAGCTAGCGGCTCCATTGTGGGATCTTCAGGCACCTTCACTCATTTTTTAAATAAAATTTGTTTCAACTAATAACAAGGCATTGTTTTGAATGAATGCCGTCATAGCCGAACATATACACACGTTTGCAGGTATCGCAAAAGAAAGAGTATAACTATAACTTTTGTATTTTAATGAGTTCGGAAAAGGATTTGCTTCTTACATGGCTTGGAACAAGAGTTTGTGCACTGAACTGACCGAGGCGTGAAACAAATAGTACCCTGACGGGCCACGCCAAATTCCGAGCGGTTAGGTGCTTGTAACGTGATATATGATTACAGTCGCTATGCGGATCTTAGGCAAACTGTGTAGGAGAAGAAGCATTTTCGATGTTGAAAACCAAAAGCACCCGTTTAGGGTCGGGTAATCCTAAGCGATCGTTTCGTCCCCCTCACTAGCTATTAGTTAGAGATACTGTTTAGGGACAGGATTACCAGTACGGATTAGCGTTAAGGGCCGCGGAGAACTTAGGTGACCTCAGCTCTGAGGATAGGGTGACACGCTCAGGTTGGTCACTGATGCCCCCCCTATCCAGCGTGAGTTCCTGGTATGTGGACCTTTATTCTGAGCCGGTGTAGTACCGAGTTGTAGCGGGTCGAAATAGGAAAATCCACACCTCCTTTGGGAGGTCAATTTTGTGGTAGGCACCCACGTATCATTGAGTGAGCATTGGTTAAACTATTGCCGTTAGTTAGAGATGTGACAAATGAAAATGTCGTTAAGACTAAAATATCTCGATAGATCTAAAACTACAGAGAGTAGAAATGATTCAGGCTATAAGGTTTAAATGAAATACGCGATTTTAAACTTACACGTTATTGCTCCTAACAAGAAGAAAGAAATGAGACTCACTGATGAAAAGATAAGGCGTCCAACACACGACAACCATCGGCCTCTAGCAATCTGCGGGACAATTATTTGCATGAAGTATGATATAATATATATTTATGTATATATCGATATAATGATAAACAAAAGTTGCTCTATAGTAATTACGGATGAGTTTGGGGGACGGAAATGGCTTTGAGTGGATCAAATTTTCCTTAAAAACAAAGCAGAAAGTCAAAAGCAACAACAAGTAAAGTAAAAAAACATTTTCAGAAATGTAGCCCGTGCTGCAAAATAAAGACGCGAATAACTTGAACTAAAAATAAATAAGAAAGCAGCCCCTGTTTTCACGGTCGGACACCGTGGATGTTGAGGTATGAGAATCGCTGGTGTAATAATTCTGTTGTGAGCTCTAGGCCGATAGTAAAGTAAGAGAGTTCACTTGTAAATAATAGTAGGAAATTTGATCAGTCGTGAATTCATGAAGGCAGAAGGGCCATAAATGGTGTGGTGTGTGGTGACAGAGGGGCTATAAATAGTGTGGTGTAGGGTGACAGAGGGGCTATAAATAGTGCGGTGTGGGGTGACAGATGGGCTATAAATAGTGTGGTGTGGGGTGACAGAGGGGCTATAAATAGTGTGGTGTGGGGTGACAGAGGGGCTATAAATAGTGTGGTGTGGGGTGACACGGGGAACAGCTGACTAGAATACACAGTGAGACGAGAGGACTAGGTCGTGATGGCCTTTTGAACAATGTGAAAGTTATTAGAAAGTTGTAAACTGTCAGATCATGGATATGTCTAGATGATGTGATTAAACTTGATTGAAATGAATCAAGTGTTGGTGACGACTTCCAACGTAAAGTCTTTTATTTTGTGTTTTCATTCATCAGCCAAGACTCGGTCTGAGTTGACGATTCTGATTGATATCTTCGGCCAAGAGTGGACCTAGATCTTCTTAGACCACGGTTTATATCTGAGACCAAGATCGGACCTAGATCCAGTTAGACAACGGTTGATATCTGCAGCTAAGATCAGACCTAGATCCCTTAGATAACGGTTGATATCTGCGGCCAAGATCGGACCTAAATCTTCTTAGACAACGGTTGATATCTGCGGCCAAGATCGGACCTAGATCCCCTTAGACAACGGTTGATATCTGCGGCCAAGAGTGGACCTAGATCTCCTTAGACAACAAATCCGCCTCATCTGTATCCCATCAACTATTTTAAACCCAAAAACAATTCAATAATTTCAATAAATTTCTTCACGTACCGGAATCCAAACCGCCTTCATCAGTTCAGCTTCACGGTGAAAGGACGGCGGACGACGAAATGACGCTTTCTAAACTTTTACTCACTTTTTATGCAGCGCCATTTAAATAGGCCACAAAATATCCCCATTTATCATGCTAAATAACATTTTTTACCAATTCAGAGGCTTTGAGAACAGAAACATCTGACGTTTTACGAGTTTAATGTATACGATAAAAAAAATTACCGTATTTATCGGCGTATAACACGCACTTATTTCCCCTAAAAATTGGGGGCAAATGATGTATGCGTGTTGTACGCCAATAATATGTTGAATCTTTTTCCTGAAATTTCCCCCTTAAAATGAAGGTGCGTGTTATACGCCGATAAATACGATAATTTAAAAAAAAGCTGGCCAGTGTTAGCAATAAACTGACCTGCGTAAATATCTTTGAGCCGAAGGTTTCATTGGGCGAGTCAGTTCTGGACCCATGATGGGCGTGTCGCTGTATAGCGGATATCTACGTAACAGCAGTCTGAGGGACCTCAGGTCGTGCACCAGAGTTTCCGGCTGTACGCCCCTGCCGAAGGCGTGTTCGTTTGAATCCACCTCTAAGTACAATAGGATATTAGAAACAAAGGCAAGAATATTAGTCTCGTTACAAGTATAGAAATATTTTCCATAAACTGAAGGAGGTGTCAAATACGAAAATAATTTTCTCAATTATCACTGAAAACATTATTTTTTTTATTCGTAATTAAAGATATCAAATTAATCATTTTCTATATATTTCTTTTTCATTTCAAACACTAAGAATATAACTTTTTGTGTCCTTATTAAAAATGTAACATACATTTCCTAATTGAAGATAAATATTAATATGTACATTATTTATATTATAAATATTTCCTAATTGAGGTTTAAGAACATACCATTTCCTAACTGAAAGTATGAAATGGGAACGCCATGTGAATTCAAAAATTTCAAGAGAACTTCTGTGTTTGACGAGTCCCACCAATTCCCTTGACGACTCAGGAGTTTCAAGTCTAACACAATGTCCCACTTGACATTCTCTAGGAACTTGACCATACGGAACATTTGACTACCTGGCGGAAGTAAGAATCTAGAACAACTTGAAGGCCACCAAACTTATTTGACCACCTGGCGGATGTTAGAGTCTAGAACAACTTGAAGGTCACCAAACTTATTTGACCACCTGGCGGATGTAAGAGTCTAGAAAAACTTGAAGGTCACCAAACTTATTTGACCACCTGGCGGATGTTAGAGTCTAGAACAACTTGAAGGCCACCAAACTTATTTGACTACCCGGCGGATGTAAGAGTCTAGAACAACTTGAAGGCCACCAAACTTATTTGACCACCTGGCGGATGTTAGAGTCTAGAACAACTTGAAGGTCACCAAACTTATTTGTTATTTATTAAGTCTTGGAACTTAGAGACCACGGCGTTTAAAATAAAAGATTACAGCGATAAAGAACTCATATAACAATCTAGATCTCGGAATGGATAACAATAAAAATGCATTATTTATCATTTAAAAAAAAAGGAATAAAAACTCGAATGAGTATTTAAACGCAATTTCCAACAAAGAATTTCCGATTTTTTGATTTAAGGGAAATCATTCTAGGTTGCGAATTAATTAAAAGTCGATTTAAATAAGTAATTCTGAAGCTAAACACAAAATGACGTCATATCACCTCACGCTACATGACACCAAGAATGGTTCAATATAGTCTAATGCGGACTATGCAACAATCTAATATTAGCATTCACAAAGCGGGAAAATCCCATAATCTATCATTCTAGATTACATAAAAGTCATTTCAAATCAATAATTTTAAAACTTCTTCTTCTTTCTCTACGTATTTTTGGCCTGAGACTTAGTCTCTTAAGACCTAGGATAATACCTGGGCAACCTGATTCATCTGCTTTCTACAAATTGCTGCTAAAATTATTGGAGTCCAGCGAAAAGAGATTTTTCGAAAATTACTTCTCCGACAATGTTCTAAATATTACTAGTTAACGTTTGCCGTTTATTTCAACCCGATAGCTGTTACGGTTGGCGAGATATTGACAAAATACTAATATTATTTCGGGATCGTTTGAATTTTCCAAGAAATCCCGTTAATTTTTTCGGTAATTGTTTGGTCCATGCACGTCTTTGGGACCTGCTTAACATATTTGCAAAAGACCCAAACCCTCTATCTGGTAAGGTTCAGGAGGAGCTGCTGTTCAAAGCTGGAAAAGGCTGGCCAGAAATTTCGAATCTATAAACGCAATTCCCAAGGGCAAGTGCCTTAAAAAAGTTTCTGAAACCGATCGCTGAGTTATTCCTCACTTTTATCAGCAGAACTTAACTGTGATAGAGAATATTCTACCGCACTTTCCTCAACATCTATTAACCATTTGATTTTTTTGTGTCATTTGGTGGATCTACGTGATCAAAGTCCACGGACATAATATGTTTACATGTGCAATAGCTCAGAAACAAAGAAAACTCTTTATAAAACTGTCCGTAGATGGCGAATATATAAACAAACAAGGTATGAGTGAGCGCGACAAGACGTCATGCCAGGCCCAATCTAACCATGTTTGTATGTTATCCATCTACTTATCTATAAGCATGATTGCAGTCTCGCCCACATTTTATATAACTGTCATCACACCAGTTTGAAACATATGCAAATGGATATGGGACCATAACTACAAAAAACCTGTTAAATATATGGGAAAGGAAAGTTCTCAGGAAAATGTATGGACCACCAAACGATGAATACGGATGAAGAATACTGATAAAAAAATAAACTATACAGTGCCTATCAGGCTCCCAGAATAATTGCAGAAAATTTTAAAAAACTTGAAAAAGCAGATGCGCTGGGCAGGATACTTATAAAGAATGACAATTGACAGAGGAGGAATGAGGGTACACCACCAAAACCCCAGAGTAAAACGGCTCATAGAAAGACATTATAGGTTTAGTTAGATGGACAGACGATGTAGAGAAAAATCTACAGCACCTCGACACCCAATATTCGAAAAGGAAAGCATCAATTAGGACTGAGTGGGAGGAGGTGGTGAGACATGCCCTAGCACTACATGGGCTGTAGCGCCACAGGAATGCAAGGATTTGCAACAGGTTAATCTCTCTTCAAGTTATTTAAATTTAATTTGATTTTAAATGTCAGCTGCCTCAATTATAGAAGAACGTCTTTTTAGTTGGGCCCGTTAGTGGCTAGAGCTGAGTTTAATTATAATTCGGCTGACATAAAAGTTATGGAAAATGGGAAACTAGAAATCCCGTTTGATCAAAACTCCATCAGGGCACACGTCCGTTTGATCAAACATCTATAATGGTACATGTCCGTTTGATTAAACCTCTGCAATGGTACATAGCCGTTTTATAAGTTTTATGCCACTTTCATTATGCATATATATTTGTTTGATCAAACTCCATCCGACTTAAAATCGATTTCAAGAAAACTACCGACTGACAGTATATATGTTCAATTAAAGCTAATTCTGACCAAATCTTCCTTTAACATCAAAATGATATGTAAAAGGTGGACATACATACATTGGATCTGTTCGTTTCCGGTGTATTGGTCCGGGTATTTCCCGACTGTGTGATACCGGGAATCATCCATGCACCGGCCAGCAATTTGTGATCAGTTTTGGTTAGTTGAGACCAAACATGTCGCACACGGACAAAAGCAAAATTTCTTACCTTTGAGAACGAAGTTTTTGAAATATTTTGTGTCTTTGAGCTGTCTTTTCCCTTTTTTCATATGCGTCTTCATGACCTTATCGTCCGGGTCAAAGGTCATAAAGTCTACCCAAGATCCGCCGATGCGAACGTAGGTCGGGCTTAAGGCCTTCGCCAACAATTGAATTCTCGGAGAGCTAAAATAATTTTAAAAACATTATTTAACAATGAAATATTCAAGATCACACCGCTATTCTGTGACAAAGTTTGAATTCTGTCCCCATTAGCCTTATAATTTAAGTCAGAGGTCTTAATTAGGCCATAATGTTGAGGGAATAATTATCAGTGGTGCCTCGGATTACGAAATTTGTTCTTTTCAGAACACTGCTCGTAATGAGAAACATTCAAATTAAATGGATTAATTTCATCCATTTCAATGTCAAAGAGCAGTTCTTTTAACTTTTAAGTGCTGTAATTAATTTAAATTTGCAATTATACAGTCATTAATTGTGATTTTGGCATCGTCACCACGTCCCGCAACACAAGATAAACATTTACTGTCTATAAAAGAAAAGGAAATCAAGTATATAACACAGTTTGATTATTTCTTACATAAACTTACTCTAGGTCAAAATTTTTAAACTTTTCATTAAATAAGCTGTAGCCGAAAGCGACTCCGAGAAACCTTGAATTTGTCTCGTGCAGCGGCTTGCGGAAATCAATGTTGATTGTTTTGACCTTCGCGTAGACTCCCGGATCGTCTGCGGCGTCGTAATCGTCAGAGGCTGCCAGGTTGTCAGAGGAACACGGGGTTGTCAAGGCAACAAGAATTATTCCCTGAAAAAACATCCGGTTTGTTGCCCGCATCGTGTGTCCCTGATCAATAACAGTCTTTTCTTTAACTGGAAAATTTATAAATAGGTATGAACCGGATATAAATTTACTGTCACTTTGCAAGTGTAAGATGAAATTTTAATTGAATTCCCATTCTATCGGTAAACTCAAAGTGTGGGATTAAAAAAAATATTTGATTGGGATCATTTATTTTTAGGCCAATAACTGAAACAATTTTAATCAGAAAAATGAGTAGTATTGAAAATCCACATTATAATATATATGGTCGAGGGGTAGCGCGCTCGACTACCGTACCGATGGTCATGAGTTCGAATCCACGTGAAGTCGAGGATTTGGTCCCGGGGCCTGAGGAGTCCTCGAGTCACCCAGCTCTGAATGGGTACCTAACTAGACAATAGTTAGGCGGCTGGGTAATGCGTGGAACCCCTATAGCCGTGGCCTGTGACCGCTGCATCACTTGCTAACAGATTATCTCTCATGGTCTGTGGACGCAATTATCTTCTCCATAGATGGAGCGTCTATATATCTAATCTAAGATCTATATATATATATATATTAAACAATTCATGACATATTTCAAAGTCTAATTAAAAAAACAACCCCAAAACATAAAATATACCATTGATAATGGTAGGAAGCAGCGTCACTAATACTATATTATACTATACTGTAACTATACTATACTATTTAGTGTGTACTATAATGTAGATGATGTTTACATTAATACAAACCTTTCAGAATTCTAAATAGATATAAAAATAATATAAAATTCAGACAACAAAACTGAGATGAAATGTTTTCCTACTAAAAAACATTGTTATTTGTTTTACACATTATATTTAAATACATAGATATGTATAAATAAAATTTAAGGATAGATTTAAAATAGTTATGTTTTTTTTTTAATGGCTTCCACTGAGAGGATATGACGTGATTTCTATAGATCTATTTCTATTTGTTATTTTAAAAACTTTATTTCGAAATATTTTTTATAAAAAAAAAACAGAAATTTACTTCGTTTCAAATAGTTTTTGTTTTACTCTACCTTAGTCTAGATCTAGCTCAGTAAGATTGATGAATCTATTCCCTTTAAGTTTATTTACATCTATCAAATTAAATTAATAATATTTTTAATGTAGAAGAAATCATCGTACAAGTAAGTACATTAGACCTCATTTAATGGAACATATGCTTCAAAAGGCAGATCTTTTAAAAAAGAAAAGATGAATCACTGTTAACTCAATTGCATAAATATTAAGCTAATATGAGATCATCAGAGATGGGAAAAATGAAAGATCATGCAAAATATATTTTTAAGGGACTGCGAATATCCATCGTCAACTTTGCTTCAACACTAAATTCAAGTCTTCAGACAATACATGCCTTTATTTTTATAATATTTTTTTTTCTATTTCTATATATATTAATTTTTTTTGTTGTATTAGGATGCGTGTTTAAACACTGACTAATTTTATTTTATTTTTACAACAGAAATGTTTCAGTAATTTCCATCAAAAAAATAATTAAACCCAAACAAACATTTCTCTATTTAAGAATCCATCGCTGTGCGGTTTTGCCAAAATAAATGGCATCAAATTCAAGATTTCTCCTGACACTCCAAAGTTAAAGTAAACTAATTGACTGTTTATAATTATTAATTATTTTTCCAATGAAATATGACTGTCATTGATCAGGGACACACGATGCGGGCAACAAACCGGATGTTTGTTCTGGGAATAATTTTTGTTGCCTTGACAACCCCGTGTTCCTCTGACAACCTGGCAGCCTCTGACGATTACGACGCCGCAGACGATCCGGGAGGCTACGCGATGGTAAAAAAAATCAACATTGATTTCCGCAAGCCGCTGCACGAGACGAATTCAAGGTTTCTCGGAGTCGCTTTCGGCTACAGCTTATTTAATGAAAAGTTTAAAAATTTTGACCTAGAGTAAGTTTATGTAAGAAACCATTTAATATGTGGTCTACTTGATTTCCTTTTTATTTTTAACCAGTAAATGTTTATCTTGTGTTGCGGGTGTGGTAACGATGCCAAAATCAGAAGTAATGACCTTATAATAGCAAATATATATGTATAATTCACCAGAAATCAGGACAAGCACAAGACGTAAGCAAATAAGTATTACAAATGACCCTCACAGTTAATGGCTGGCAGGAGAGGGAGGTGCATGGTTGGAGAGCATGTAACAACAACCGCAGTGCGCATGTCTCGAGACCAACAATGCGTCGGCGGTTCCCCCACCTCCGACGTTCACAAGTGATGTTTTTATCTCTTCATGCTGTTGCTTGTGTCCGTTCTTTCCCACCTTCTTTGCACTTTAATGAGCAAGTTTGCGGCGTACGGTTCGCTGCGGGTGGTATCTAGTTTAAATTAATTGCGGTACTTAACAGTATGGTAAACAAACGATAAAAAGAACAGCTCTTTAAAATTTAAATGGGTTAGTTTAATCCATTTGTTTCGAATGCTTGAGCTACGAACCAGTTCTTAAACCTATGAATTTCGTAAGCCGAGCCAACATTGTATGACGCTAGTGCTACTTAATTTGAAGACAATCCACTCATAATTCTGACCTATTTAAGATCTGGAGCTCATTACGCAAATGTCGGACTTATTTTCGGACCTCAGTGGGCGGATTTATGTGGACGGATTTTGTCACAAAATGATGATTTTACCTCGAAAATTGTTTTTTTTAAAATGTCTTAATACATAATTTTAGCTCTCCAAGAATTGAACTGCTGGCCAAGATCTTAAGCCCGACCTACGTTCGCATCGGCGGATCTTGGGTAGACTTTATGACCTTTGACCCGAGCGTTAGGGGTATGAAGACGCAAATGAAAAAAGTAAAGAGACAGCTCCAAGATACACAATATTTCAAAAACTTCATCCTCATAGGTAAGATAATTTGTTGGTGTCATTAGGCGAAAAGTTTGGTCTAAAGTAACCAGAACGGATCAAACAAAAGCTTGCAGGGGTTCAGGGAATTCCCGAATATCACACTCTCGGGGAAAATACCCGGAGCAAGCAACTGAAAATACACTGAATGCACTTAGACATTAGTAGATCAATGGTGGCTAACAACATAATGTGCTTAGACATTAGTAGAGTAATTGTGGCTAACAACATAATGTACTTAGACATTAGTAGGGTAATTGTGGCTAACAAACTAATGCACTTAGACATTAGTGGAGCAATTCTGGCAAACAACATAATGCACATAAGACATAAATTATAGATATTTATATTAGGGCTGGTACTTTGTAAAAAAAAGTGTTCGAGTAATCTGGAAAAAATAATCGATTACTTTCGTTAAGCTGAGATTAATTATTTCCTAAAATTGGTTAAGTCACAATAATTCCATGGCTCACGAATTTTCTTACGTAGCACAGCTAATTCGTTCTGCTCTAAAATAACTAAGAATTTAAAAAAAAAAAAGAGGTAAAAACCAAGTTTTTGACTATTAATCCTTTATAAACGAGATATAACAACAAGGATGTTCATTATAACACGCAGGGCAAAACAATCCAAAAATACAAAATTCTAGTTATGTCTCGTCAAAAGTATTTAATATAATGTGCATCGATCGTGAATAAATGTTTTAAAAGTATGTCAATATCATGCGCGACAGGAAAGGTTGTTGAACATAATACGCACCACGACACTTTATCTAAAAAATTAACATGATACATAGAGAAAAATAAAATAATTTAAAAATTCAATAATTCAATTACAATACATTCGATCAATCTGAAATTTTGATACATCATTTTTATCATTGGCATGAGTCTTTCTGCAAAATTGCAGCTTGCTAGCTTACGAGGAAGTGGGTTAAAAAATTGATCCATTTTTTAGACAAGCCAGCAAATGCTCAGACACCACACGTTAAAATAAAGGATTTAAATTTAATCATTTTATCATCGGCATGAGTCTTCCTGCAAAATTTCAGCTCGCTAGCTTACGAGGAAGGTTGTCTAAAAATCTATCCAAAGTTTTTTTTCCGCAAGCAAGGGCTCAGACACCACAAATTAATATAAAGGATTTCATTTTTAAAACCGAAAAAAAAAAAAAACAAGTTTTGACTATAAAACATGTATATACGAGACATAACTATAAAGATAGTCATTTTAATACGCAGGGCATAACAATTCGAAAATACAAAATTCTAGTTATGTCTCATAAAACATTTTTATATAATGCGCACAGATCGTGAATCTATTTTTAAAAAGTACTGTCAATGTAATGCGCACCTTATTGCGCGACATGAATGGTTGTTGAACATAATACGCACCACGACAATATCTCAAAAAGTTAACATGAAATTTCGATGCATCATTTTTTTAAAATTATCGGCACGAGTCTGCCTGCAAAATTTCAGCTCGCTAGCTTTCGAGGAAGTGGATGAAAAATCGATCCAAATTTTTCGATCCCAATTTTTTTAAAACTTCCCCAGGTAGTCAAATGCTTCGTTTGATAAAGTTCCTCAAGAATGTGAATTGGGACATTGTGTTAGACTTGAAACTCCTGAGTCACCAGGGCGACAGGTGGGACTCATCCAATACGGAAGTTTTGTTGAATTTCTTGAATACAAATGGCGTTCGAATTTCATACTTTCAATTAGGAAATGGTAAGTTCAATTTCTTCGATTTTTATTATTTAGAGTTAAGTTTTCAAATAAGAATAAAAAAGCATGGATCTTTGTTAAAAAACAAAACGATGTGTATCTCTAACTAAAAAAAATGATGAGTTTGGAATTTTAATTTGGGAGCCGAAAAGATTAATATGGTAATTTATAAAATAAATAGTTAAAATAGTTTTACATTAAGAGATCTCTTCTTGTTTATTTATAACATGTTCATACATAATATCCTATTAAACTTAGAGGTAGATTCAAACGAATACGCCTTTGGCAGAGGGCTACAGCCGGAAACTCTGGTGCAAGACCTGAGGGCACTCAAACTGCTGTTACGTAAATATCCGCTATACAGAGACACGCCCATCATGGGTCCAGAACTGACTCGCCCACTGAAACCTTCGGCTCAAAGATATTTACGCAGGTCAGTTCACTATTTACATAAATAAGAATGCATGATATTTTTTAATGTGTGGTCTTTATACATTAAACCCGAGAAATGCCTGATGTTTCGGTCCACAAAAAATCTGAATTGGTGAAAATGTTATTTAACTTTTTAAAAAATAATTTTAAATGGATGATGATCAAATGATGTGGCCTGTTTAACGAGCGCTGCATAAACAGTGTATACAAGTTTAGAAAGCGGCATATTGTCGTCTGAAGGCGGTTTACGACGTGATACAATTTGGGAAGGTTTTTTTTTTTTTACAATAATTAGTGGGATACAGGGGGCTGCTTTCTTATTTTTAATTAAGTACAAGTAATTGGCTTCTTTAATTTTCCAGCTAGGGACCAAATTTCTGATAATAACTTTTAAAAACGAACAAACAAACAAACGAAACAACTTTATGCCAAAATATTAGAGTAATTTGAATACACTCAGCATACAATCAAGCCCTCTCCCCTTCCCCATCCATCCTTACTCCGTCCGCAAATCGTATCCCTTTTATAAGAAGACAGATATTTACAATAAACGAACAACTTTTTGGTCAGTGTCTGAATGTGTGAGGGCCGTGAGGTGATTCTGTACATGGATGTTTACATATCTATCATACCATGCCATGACTTTCCTTCACAGATTCCTCGAGGCCGATGGTTGTCGTGTATTGAACGCCTTATCTTTTCATCAGTGAGTTTACAATTTTCTCTGTTGCTAATAAGCGGTTAAGTGTAATTTAATNTATATATATATATATAATATAAGCATTCTAGCGGTAATTCTTTATGCGCCCTGTAGTCTTACTTCTATCGAGACATTTTAGTCTTAACGACCATCATCGTTTGTCTCACCTCTAGCTAACCACTTCAGTGTTACTAATGCTTCCTCTATACTACTTTGGCTTGTGCGATAAATAACAAACTCACGTGCAAGGTGCACAGCATCAATTTTCGTGCAAAATCTTACATCCCACAAAAACACATATGATATGTTTTTATATTGTTTTTATCAGAATTAGCTCTTAAGTCGCATATGGCCAATGGTCCATATGTCATTAGTTCGAGAGTTCGAGACTGCTTTAGGGTAAAAATATCATAATTATGTTGTGTTGTTTTAAAGTCCGTTTGTTTAAACTTTCGACTCTTTTTTTTCTCTTTGGCCTTAGACGTTTGCCCCACCCCTCACCCGACCCACCATCCCAACTAACTGTTGCTTTAGTGATACTGTAGACCCTCGCACACAATTTTAAAAAAGGGATTTACACCATTGGCAGTTATTACTTTGACGCAAAAGGCGCCACGGCGGAAACATTTATCAACCGAACTGTCAAGAACACCTTTACACAAGATATCAACATCATGAACAATTTCAAAACAAATCACCGATGTAACCTCCCCTCTGGTTGACAGAGACAGCATCAGCCTGGGGCGGGGGTGCCGCTGGGCTGTCTGAGAGATTTGTCTCTGGATTTATGTAAGTAACAATCATTGTTGATTGTTTAGTATATCGTATCTGGATCTGGATATCTTAGGGCTTCAATCTTTACACATTTTAACGATTCACCCTTTACAAAGTAAACGATTAATTTCGAGTAATGCCAGGGGCGGATGAAGACTGGTCCTATCCAGCCAGCGATCTTTTTAATTACATTGATTGCCAGCAGCTAATATAAGACTGTAACTAAATAGTGCATTGGTTCCTTGCTCATTCTTTGTCATTGCTACGAGAATGACCTTCCCAGCCAAAAATATTATTCATGAAAAAAAAAACGAACACAAAGACAAAAACTGTTTGAGGTGTTTGCTGGTATACTAAAATTGAGTGTAAAAAGACAAATAAACAAAGTTATTCCACCGCTGGAAACCGATCCCGACATTACTTGAACCACAAGGCATCACACTTGCACCACAAGGCATCACACTTGCACCACAAGGCTTCACACTTCCACCACAAGGCTTCACACTTGTACCACAAGGCTTCAAGCTTGCACCACAAGGCTTCACACTTCCACCACAAGGCTTCACACTTCCACCACAAGGCTTCACATTCCCACCACAAGGCTTCACACTTCCACCACAAGGCTTCACACTTCCACCACAAGGCTTCACACTTCCATCATAAGGCTTCACACTTCCACCACAAGGCTTCACATTCCCACCACAAGGCTTCACACTTGTACCACAAGGCTTCACGCTTGCACCACAAGGCTTCACACTTGCACCACAAGACTTCACATTCCCACCACAAGGCTTCACACTTCCACCACAAGGCTTCACACTTCCACCACAAGGCTTCACACTTCCACCACGAGGCTTCACACTTCCACCACAAGGCTTCACACTTGCACCACAAGGCTTCACATTCCCACCACAAGGCTTCACACTTCCACCACAAGGCTTCACACTACCACCACAAGGCTTCACATTCCCACCACAAGGATTCAAACTTCCACCACAAGGCTTCGAACTTGCACCACAAGGCTTCACACTTGCACCACAAGGCTTCACACTTGTACCACAAGGCTTCACACTTCCACCACAAGGTCTCAAACTTGCACCACAAGGCTTCACACTTCCACCACAAGGCTTCACACTTCCACCACAAGGCTTCACACTTCCACCACAAGGCTTTACACTTCCACCACAAGGCTTCACATTCCCACCACAAGGCTTCACACTTCCACCACAAGGCTTCACACTTCCACCACAAGGCTTCACACTTGAACAACAAGGCTTCAAACTTGTACCACAAGGTATCACACTTCCACCACAAGGCTTCACACTTGCACCACAAGGCTTCACACTTGCACCACAAGGCTTCACACTTGCACCACAAGGCTTCACACTTGTATCACAAGGCTTCACACTTCCACCACAAGGCTTCACACTTGCACCACAAGGCTTCACACTTGCACCACAAGGCTTCACATTCCCACCACAAGGCTTCACACTTCCATCACAAGGCTTCACACTTCCACCACAAGGCTTCACACTTCCACCACAAGGCTTAACATTCCCACCACAAGGCTTCACACTTCCACCACAAGGTTTCACTCTTGCACCACAAGGCTTCACACTTGCACCACAAGGCTTCAAACGTGTACCACAAGGTATCACACTTCCACCACAATGCTTCACACTTGTACCACAAGGCTTCACACTTGCACCACAAGGCTTCACACTTGCACCTTAAGGCTTCACACTTGCACCACAAGGCTTCACACTTCCATACGATCAGGAGAGATTGACGAAAACTGTAATTTTAAAAAAAATATAAACACTATTCTTTAATATTTTATACTACTGAGCCAATCAAATCAGGTTTTTCGATTATTAAGACCAGTGCTTTTTGGTACAAAAATAGGCGTGGTACTCAGTGATTAAAATATTTCAATTTTAATAAATTAATAATAAAATTATTTAATAATAAACGTTAAAATACAAGAAAAGTAATAATTTTCCCCCACATTGAAAAAGGAACCGGTACGCCGTACCGGTGCGTCCCGGCAAAAAAAAAAAGCCCTGATAAAGACTATCGAGTCTTAAAGCGATCAGTTTAATAGATAAGATTTTATTTATTTATTAAATTTATATTTTCAATGATTCATGCAAACATTTCTCCACCTTCATTATAAATTATACTAAGTTTGGGGGCCCCCTGGTTATAACCCATTCAGCCTCCCCCTCTTAATTCACCATAGAGTAAAGCAACATACATTTCAAGCTTCAGGTATAGACACATATGCTTAATGTAAAACCATAGCACTGCTGTTTCTAGTTGAAATGTTATCAGATAATCAACCAGGCAAACACACTAGCAACCGTTCATACCATTTGTCAGGGTTATGAGAATCACTGTTTGTTAAAGTTATATTCTGCCTGGTCACACGCTCATGTTGTTGATGTTTTGTGAGCGAGAATCATGTGGAGGCGTGGATCAGCCCATGCAAAGTCAGTCCAGGCCCACGGGTATATAACTCGGGTGTGTCTCGGCTGTAAGGAGACAGGTCGCCGGGTGACAAGTGAACACGAGAGATACAGGAGTTTTAGCGCTGCCGTGTTGGTCTGCTGGACTGTACGGCTGACTTATGTTGTAACTAAGATACACGGAGATATGGTAGCGCTTGATACAGTTGTACATAGGTGACAAGGGGAGACTCATGTTTATAAAGATTGCAGTAGAAAAAAGACTTGACTTCAATTACTGTACGCCAGTTGGTGTGTGAGCCTCGGACCTGAACCCTAGACAACGAAACCTGACACCATTGTCTTGAAACATGTTTATAATTTTAATCTAAAGTCGCGTTTACATCCTGCCACCATCTTACATAATTTTCTTTTATTTCCCAAGTACATCTGGGAATATCAGTAATTGGCGAAAAATTCCCATTTAGATTAATCATTATTTTTTAAAAAATTGTTTAAAAGAACTTAACGGTTAATCCATTTTTTAACGTTATTGCTTAGTGGATCAGGCCGCCATCTTTGTTTATATGCAAACTTCTGAAGCACTACAACTAACCCTAACCCTAACCATAATTTCTTTATTACCTTCAATTTCGGAAAAAAATCACATTAAAAATGTTAAAACTTAACCAATCTAGCACAAATTGGGCGGTGTATACAGTTTCAAACCAAGCAATATTAATGTCCTCGACGCGGCCGCCATATTTGATTCGTTAGCGATTATTAGCCACGTTATTTACGGAAGCCCTAGTTTCGATGAATTTTTTCATTGGCATTTATTGTCAGACGCATTAATTTCGTATTTTACAAATAACTTTCGCATTAAAACTCATCGTCACGGCAATAATTTTCATTAGCATGGTACCAGCGCATACATTTCTTATTTAATTTTTTATAAACTTCAAAGAGAAGTTATTGTAGTTATATTTTTTCAATGCCTTTAAAATTTCATTATACTTTGTATGACAGAAAATGTATATATTATATTTAAAAATATTAATGTTTTTATTGAATTAAAATTTCAAAACCTTAGTTTTTTTAAAGAGATTTCTGTATGAAAACCATAGGAATGACTAAATTTTTCACTGATTTACTTCTGTATTTAATATATATATATATAATATAATAAAAAAAAATTTAAAAAAGTATTACTTATTAAGCCCCGGAGGAGAGAATTTAAAAAGGTTATTATTTGTTAACATGTTTCCATGGTCTTCAAGTTGGCTCGATAAACTGGGTATCGCCGCCAAGAACAAAGTGACCACTGTCCATCGACAAACTTTCTTTGGCAAGAACTACGGTCTCCTTAATCGGAATACTGCTGAACCGACGGCAGTAAGTACTTGACATTAGTTTGAGGACCACTTAGATCTTGATACAAACACGAGTTAAATGATACCAAGTCAAGACTAGATACTTGCACAAATAAGACTGAGCCACACAAGACCATCCTATTAATCTTATAACACTTTTAAAAAATAATAATATGGCCAGCCAATGAATGGGAGTAGTAAGGCGTAAAAAGCAAGCAGGCTTATTACTTATATATTTTACTTACATAAATATATTCATTTTCAAATCATGAAGAAAGTTTTTTCAACTATATTTAAATTCAGCTGTACAAAATTAATTACTGCTGAAAATAAATTTTAAAAACATGACTTCGATTGAAGACATTTTAAAATAGAGTGTTTTTTTTGTTTGTTTGTTTTTTTTTTGTGTTTTTTTTTTGTTTTTTGTTGTTGAATTTTCCTTATTTCAATTGATAACATATAAGTCTTCTAGCTCTGGTTTTCGTCCCTATTCAGTGCTATTTCTTGTCTGTCATGTACAAACACTTGGTTGAGGGACCTGTCTTTAATGTCAATACAACCTTCAGGGGCCTCAGACTCTACGCCCACTGTGCGCGCCATGGATGGTAAGTTCCATCATTTGTGAAGACTGGGATGGTGTTACCATCATTACTGCAGACTGGGATGGTAGTACCATTATTAATGCAGACTGGGATGGTAGTACCATCATTAGTGAAGACTGTGATGGTAGTACTATCATTAGTGAAGACTGTGATGGTAGTACCATCATTAGTGAAGACTGTGATGGTAGTACCATCATTGATGGAGACTGGGAGGGTAGTAACATTCTTAGTTCATAGTGGGATGGAAGTTCCATCATTAATGCAGACTATTTTGCAGACAGGGATGGGAGTACCATCATTAATTCAGAGAGGGATGGTATTTTCCATTATTAATGCAGATAGGGATGGTAGTACCATCATTAGTGCTGCTTGAGATGATAAGGTCCATCATTTTCCAGAGAATGCGATGGACACTTGACATAGATGCCATTGGGGAACCATCAAAGTCACTTGACTATTACTGAGAGTTTAGCTCGCGTATTTTATGATGTGAGACAAAATATCTAAAATGTGTATATCCCAAAGACATTACAAACTAGAATGAGGCCATTTATGTGTGGCAGAGGCGTAGCTATGATATTGTGTGCCCGGGGATAAACTGTAAAATGTGTGCCCCACTTCCTCTGTTAAGTTAACATTTAACCCTCGTTCACTTATATAACCACACCGCTGATTGCTCCCAATTAAAATCAACCAATTTTACTGGTGGTCATATGACTTTGGAATGGTGGTCATATGGTTTGGTGTTTGGTAAGCGCTATCTGTATGAGATCCAGAAATTTTATTTTTAAAAAAAAGCCTGACTCACGATTAGTCAAACCCGGACTCGTGAGTGTCAGTTCAAATATCCTATAGTAAGGTTGTGTCACTCAGAATGTACACTCCGCCCCCTTCTACCAACAATGTATTGCCCGAAACACTGTCTCAGGGTTGTCCAAACTTATTGCAAAGAGTGCCATATATAGGCTGATTAAGATATTAGATAAAAAAGATTAAGAGTGAGTTTTTTACCACTTTTAAAAATTAAAGTTAATAATCCCTTTCTAATGTACGAAAACACCACAATGATATGTGTTTGGTATGCAAATTAAAGATTTATAATTTAGAAGGCAAAAGAGATCTATCTATAAGGGAGAGGAGTGAATTGCATCTCCTCCACGTTTTTAGTCATATTAAATTAATGTACTTGAACTTATAAGTATAAGTTTTAATTTGGTTTCTTTTTTTTAGTCCACTTTTAAAAACGTTGTTTTTTCAAATCTTTTATTTTCTTTTACCTCTATTTATAATGATATCTTTTT
>MUZC01002933.1:829932-847868 GCA_002072015.1 Radix auricularia
ATATATATATACATATATAAGAATTTGTGATGACTAACTTTGTATTTTAAAAAAAAATACATTTGGGTCCCTGTTTCCCATTGAGTGGCAATTTAAATATTTTTTTCGCTTGTTACCAGCGCGGGTGTGTACTCAACAGTTTCCTTAAAGTTTCATGCTTCTAACTACATGGGGAATTGGAAAATTAGTGATGAGTCAGTTTTTATATCCGAAAAAATACAGTAAGGCCCCCGGCTCCCAGTGAGTGATACTTTAGATATTCTTTGCCTGTTACCATTGTGGAGTGTACTAAAGTTCTTCCCAAATTCTCATGTTTCTAACTAAACGGGAAAAGGAAAAATAGCAATATTCAGTAAAAGGAGGAAAAAATGGGCCCCTTGCCCCCATGAAAGTTAATTTTAATTTTTTAAAATTCCAATAATTGTGGAAAGAGGCTATTCAACAACTTACCAAAGTTTCATGCTTCTACCTACACGGAAAGTTGGAGGATTAGAGATGAGTAAATTTTTAAAATAAGAAAAAAAACATGTGGGCCCCCGGCCCCCAGTAAGTGAGAATTTAAATATTATTTTCAACTGTTACCATCATGGACCTGTACTGAATAACTGCCAAAATTTTCATGTTTTTACCTACACGGTAAAACGGAGAATCAGTGATTTTCAGTTTTTATAAAGCTAACATAAGGAAAAAAACTTCTTTTCGGCCCTCATCCCACAGGAAGTGAGAATTTAAATATTATATTAATTTGTTACCATCGTAGAACTGTACTGAACAACTACCCAAAGTTTCACCCTTCTTCCTACGCGGGAAATAGGATAATTAGTGATTTTCATATTTTATTTAGTCCTTGTAATGGAAAAAAAACGCTTTTGGGCCCGCGACACCCATGAGTGTGATGTTTAAAATTATTTCCCACCAAAAATTGTCACAATAGGCTACTCAATAATTTTGCAAAGTTTCATGCTTCTGCCTACGCGGGAAATAGGATAATTAGTGATTTTCATAATTTAAGTAGCCCATGTAAGAGAAAAAAACATTTTTGGGCCCCCGGCCACCATGAGTGTGAATTTTAAAATTATTTTCCGCTAATTATTGTCACAATTGGCTACTCAACAACTTTGCAAAGTTTCATGCTTCTACCCACACGGGAAATCGGAGAATAAGTGATGAGTCAGTTTTTATAGAAGAAAAAATACATTTGGGCCCCCAGCCCCAGTAAGTCAGAATTTTAAAAAAAAAAACTTTTCGCCTTTTACCATCGGGAAAGTGTACTGAACAACTTCCCAAATTTTCATGCTTCTGCCTACGCGGGAAATAGCATAATTAGTAAATTCCATAGTCCTTGAAAGGGGAAAAACGCTTTTGGGCCCCCGGCCCCAATGAGTGTGATATTTAAAATTATTTTCCGCCAATAATTGTCACAATAGGCTATTCAACAACTTTGCAAAGTTTCATGCTTCTACCTACACGCGAAATCGGAGAATTAGTGATGATTCAGTTTTTATAAAGAAAAATACATTTAGGCCCCCGGCCCCCCATGAGTGATACTTTAAATATTTTTTTTTACATGTTACCATTGCGGAAGTGTACTCAACAAATTCCCAAAATTTCATGCTTCTACATACACGGGAAAGTGGATAAGCAGCGATTTTCATATTTTAAAAAATAGTTTTTGGGCCCCCGGGCCCCACTTTTGTGATTTCTAAAAATAATTAACGCCAATAATCGTTCCGAGAGGTTACTCAACAATTTACCAAAGTGTCATGCTTCTACCTACACGGAGAGTTGGATAATTAGTGATGAGTCAGTTTTTAATATAAGAAAAAAACTAAATTTGGGCCCCCGGACCCCAGTAAGTGATAATTTAAATATTGTTTTCACCTGTTACCATCGTGGAAGTATACTTAACAACTACCCAAAGTTTTGTGCTTTCACCTACACGCGAAATAGGAGAATTAGTCATTTTCATTTTTTATATAGCTCATATAAGGAAAAAAGCAAAATGATGGGCCCCCAGACACTAGGGGTCGTCACCTGGGGTTGAAACATAGCCTATGACCATATCCGGGTCAAATTGGGGTTCCATGCAAAATTTCACTACCCTGGGTCCAACGGTGTGGATTTGTATTGGTAACAAACAAACCGACAGACAAACTTTCAGCTTTATATATTAGATATATATCTGTCGTGGTCCGTCGGGCGGAAGAACAAAAGTAAAAAACTTTGTTTTTACGGGTTGATTTTATTGCTGATTTTTAGTATATCTATTGATACAAGCATGCGCGCACGGCTGGCGTACCGAGAATTACCGGCTCGAATTTTTCTGAACGCAGGGATTTGTTCCCTGGTGTTCACAGTGGCCATGAATCCACCCAGCTTCTAATAGGTACCTTAGGCTAGTTAGGTAAAAAAAAAATATGGCGGATGGGCATTATGCGACACAATAATCTCTCAACCGTTGCCTGTGAATGCGGCGTCACTTGCCAACAGACGAGCATGGTCAGCGAGCTCTTATCACAACGTAAATGTCGTTTAAGACTGTTATGGAAGCCTTTGTTTTTGTATCCATGTCTCATAGAATATTGCTTGTTTCCATCCAGGTACCCGGCTGGGGCAGTGGTTATGTACTACGTAAACATAGTCAATAAAACCCACGTCCTCAGTTTTACTCAGTACCATGGCATGTCCAAAAGGCTCTTTCCGTTTACCTCGGCTGATGGCACTCTTAACTCCAGGTAAAACTACGTGTGATCGTTTGACCCAGGTCCGGTTAGTTAAGTCAACTGACGTTAAGTGCTCATGGCAAGGGTAAGATTTCCCTCTGTACCCTTAACACTCACGCTAGTTTTGAAGGAATAAACAAGTAATTTAAAAAATCAGTCAAAATTAATAAAAGGAATTATACTTTATATCCTGGTAGTACCCAGGATCTTCACGGCTTCAGAAGTTATATAGTTTCAATCTAAATATGAAAGATTTCATAATAAAGTAATAACCGGGGGTCGTAAGGGGTCCTAATGTTTACATTAGAACTTTTTAGGGGTTTGGTAGACCTTGGTGAGTGCCCCCACTCCCTTCCAGGTCAGCGGAGCACCTTCTTAGCGTTAGTCATTCATAATTTTTATTGTGGCTTTGCTTGGGCTCGATCCCACGGCCGTCAGCTTTTGAGGTGAGCGCACTTCGCTATCCAGCCGCCCTAGACTGTCTAACTACGTATAAAACAGACCAATTCAAGGCATCGAAATGGTGTCAGAAAGTTTGACAAAGATTTATACAGGGACTCAAAGCTAGAGGTCTTGATAAGATCAACGTAATGGACGTTAGCTGAGAGAAAGTCAGCGGGAAAGTCTTAGTTTGATCTCACGTCTGATAAATATTTAAAGAAAGTCAAATTGATGCTCAGGTTCAAGAAACGGTTCTCACATTTTTACACTAAACGTTAACTTGTGCATACTATGAATAGTCTAACAATATTACCTAATTAATATGGGGAAATTGTAGTTGCTGAATGCTATGAATGTGATTTGTGTCAATGATGATATCCTTCTAAATGCTCAAAGAACGATTTTAAAAAATAGTCTCACTGTCGTTCTATGCATCCACAGACTTGTCAAACTTCATAAGTTAGTCTTGGTCAACAGAAATGTTCCCTATTAGGTTCGTTGGTACTTGTGCTACAGGAAAAATAACTCGTGTGCAAAGTTGCACAACATCAATTTTTAAAAGAAATTTTTTACAGAATTTGTTGTGCGGTAATTCTTAACTGCTGCGCGGCGTCGGTTCGATATCTGAGCAGATAGAAGGGAACATTGGTAAACAGTGTTCTTTAAAAGATGAATATTTTATAAATATTTGTTGTAATTATGAATTTTGATTTGTTAAAAAAATAAGATGAACTGCAATGTGCTTACATTTGGAGAGCAAAATTACAATCACTGTCGCAAAATTACAATCACTGTCGCAAAATTACAATCACTGTCGCAAAATTACAATCACTGTCGCAAAATTACAATCACTATCGCAAAATTACAATCACTGTCGCAAAATTACAATCACTGTCACAAAATAAACTTATAAGAGATAAATAAAATAACTATTTGGAAAAAAAAGGCATCAGAAATTTTTTTAATTGGTTAGATAAGATCTTTTTTTAAAGCAACTGAAATTTGCGTTGTTATCTTTGATTTTATTGGGTGAAACGAAATTTGGAAATATTCATACGTCGATATGAAAAAAATATTTATCAAAGTTTTAATTTGTATGGCATCTAAAATCTAGAGAGCGATTATTTCGATGGGTCTGGGACTGTTAATTTTACCCATTTACACTGACGACGGCGTACGTACACACGATCTGGTTAAAATAACAACGGTGATGCTGACAAAGTCTGTAGGTATCTGATTTAGGTAAAATGACACTATTGTACAGTTAAAATAACAACGGTGATGCTGACAAAGTCTGTAGGTAACTGATTTAGGTCAAATGACACTATTGTACAGTTAAAATAACATCGGTGATGCTGACAAAAATGTGTCTGCAGTAAATAACAACGGCAAATGAAAATGTACTTGATCAAGTTAAGGGACCGTCCATAAATGACGTTACGCTATTATGGGTGATTTTTACCCCCCCCCATCCCCTTCTCCCACTCGTCACAGGTCGTTACAAATTCGTGACCATCCTCGCCCGCTATCTCCTTAATTGACAACGTACATGCGCAAATAAAAACCTTTATATATATTTATAAAACGCCTTGTTTCATTTTCTCCTTGAAGCCGGGTTAAAATGAACGGTTACATTCTGGCCATGGCAAACGGATCAAGGATCCCAAACTTCATGGGGAAAATGACCAAAGGAGACGTGCACATTGACCCAATCAGCTACGGATTCATCGTCATCAAAGACACCAGACAGTACTGGTGTAGGAGATACTTCCGTATGTTACATGGTTCTCACAGTGCTGGTGGGAGAATTGGACACAGTTGTTTGTTACTGTACTTGTCATTTATAGCTTACATGACTACATTAGTTTGTTACCGTACTTGTCTTTCATAGCTTACATGACTACATTAGTTTGTTAATGTACTTGTCATTCATAGCTTACATGACTACATTAGTTTGTTACCGTACATGTCATTCATAGCTCACATGACTACAGTAGTTTGTTACCGTACTTGTCTTTCATAGCTTACATGACTACATTAGTTTGTTACCGTACTTGTCTTTCATAGCTTACATGACTACATTAGTTTGTTTCTGTACTTGTCATTCATAGCTTACATGACTACATTAGTTTGTTAATGTACTTGTCTTTTATAGCTTACATGACTACATTAGTTTGTTACCGTACATGTCTTTCATAGCTCACATGACTACAGTAGTTTGTTACCGTACTTGTCATTTATAGCTTACATGACTACATTAGTTTGTTACCGTACTTGTCTTTCATAGTTTACATGACTACATTAGTTTTTTTCTGTACTTGTCATTCATAGCTTACATGACTACATTAGTTTGTTACTGTACTTGTCATTCATAGCTTACATGACTATATTAGTTTGTTACTGTACTTGTCTTTTATAGCTTACATGACTACATTAGTTTGTTACCGTATTTGTCTTTTATAGCTCACATGACTACAGTAGTTTGTTACCGTAATAGTCTTTTATAGATTACATGACTACATTAGTTTGTTACCGTACTTGTCTTTCATAGCTTACATGACTACATTAGTTTGTTACCGTACTTGTCTTTCATAGCTTACATGACTACTTTAGTTTGTTTCTGTACTTGTCATTCATAGCTTACATGACTACATTAGTTTGTTACCGTACATGTCATTCATAGCTCACATGACTACATTAGTTTGTTAATGTACTTGTCTTTTATAGCTTACATGACTACATTAGTTTGTTACCGTACTTGTCTTTCATAGCTTACATGACTACATTAGTTTGTTTCCGTACTTGTCATTCATAGCTTACATGACTACATTAGTTTGTTACTATACTTGTCTTTTATAGCTTACATGACTACATTCGTTTGTTACTGTACTTGTCTTTTATAGCTTACATGACTACATTAGTTTGTTTCCGTACTTGTCATTCATAGTTTACATGACTACATTAGTTTGTTACCGTATTTGCCTTTTATAGCTTACATGACTACATTAGTTTGTTACCGTACTTGCCTTTTATAGCTTACATGACTACATTAGTTTGTTCACTTACTTGCTTTTTATAGCTTACATGACTACATTAGTTTGTTACTGTACTTGTCTTTTATAGCTTACATGACTACATTAGTTTGTTCCCTTACTTGTCTTTTATAGTTTACATGACTACATTAGTTTGTTCCCTTACTTGNTTTTTTTTTTTTTTTTTACCGATTATATCCGGCATCCTTCCGTCTCGCGAGACGATGGTGCATCACCGTTGGGTTGGGTTGCATTTCCTCGAGTGACTGTGCAGTCCTATCCTTGAGTGACAGTCTTTGCCACAGTTTTTACACACGAGTTCTGTGCTTCCAAATGTTTTGGCCTTTCTCCTAGCTCTTCTGTCTGCAGCCTCCTCCATTCTTCGCTCCTCGGCTACTATGACGCCCTCTTTGACAACTGTGCGCCACGTAGATCGGTCTTCTGCCTTACACTCCCAGTCACTTGTATGTATTTTGGCTGCTTTCATGTCCCTTTGACAGACATCTTTAAATCGCAAGCGTGGGCGACCTGTTTTCCTCTTTCCTGAAGCAAGTTCACCATATAGGAGGTCCTTCGGGATGCGGCCGGGGCTCATTCTTTTGACATGTCCTAGCCACCTCAGGCGTCTTTCACTAAGAATTGAGAACATGCTTTGGGTATTGGCACGCGTTAGTACCTCACTATTAGGCACTTTTTCTTGCCATTTAATACCAAGGATGCGGCGCAAGCATCTCAAATGGAAGCTGTTAAGCTTACGCTCTTGTGATGTATAAGTGGTCCATGTCTCGCTCCCATATAGTAGTGTACTGATGACACAGGCTCGATAGACGCACAGTTTGGTTTTCTCCGTTAGCTTGGTGTTTTGCCAGACCCGCTTATTTAGTTTAGCCATTGTTGCGGCTGCCTTGCCAATTCTGCTGTTTATTTCTTCTTCAATGGACAGTGTATTGGAGACCTTGGATCCCAAGTAGGTGAAGCTGTCCACAACCTCCAAGTTTTCATTATCGATATTTATGGTAGGAGGAGGTCGAGTGTCTTGGGCCATGATGTTTGTCTTTTTCAAGCTGATTTGCAGACCAAATTCTTTGCAGGCATTGGAGAAGCTTGACACGAGTTGTTGCAAACCAGATTCTGTATGTGCTGTTAGTGCCGCATCATCCGCAAATAGTAGCTCTCGAATTAGGACATCCGTCGTTTTGGTCTTGGCTCGGAGGCGGGCAGTGTTGAAAAGTCCTCCATCAGCTCTGGTATGTAACCAGATTCCCTCACTGCTATCCTTGAATGCGTATCGAAGAAGTACAGAGAAGAATATTGCGAAGAGTGTTGGTGCGAGTACACAACCTTGTTTAACTCCGCTGCTGACAGGGAAGGCCTCTGACTTAGCTCCATCGAACTGTACTGTGCCAAGCATATTTTCATGGAACTGTCTGATGATGGCAAGTAGGTGAGGGGGACATCCAATTTTTGCCAGTATTTGGAATAGCCCGTTGCGACTGACTAAGTCGAAGGCTTTTGTAAGGTCCACAAATGCAATGTATAGTGGCATCTGCTGCTCTCTGCATTTTTCCTGGAGCTGTCGTATGGAGAACACCATGTCTATGGTAGACCGACCGGACCGGAAACCACACTGAGATTCTGGATAGACGCGGGATGCTAGGCTTTGTAAACGTTTTAGTATAACGCGGGCAAAGGTCTTTCCTACAATACTAAGGAGTGAAATGCCGCGATAATTATTGCAATCACTCCTATCACCTTTGTTTTTATATAGTGTCACTATATTTGCATCCTTTAGGTCTTGGGGGATGTAGCCCAGTTCCCAGCAGAGGGACAGAATCTCGTGCAATGGTTGGAGTAAAGCTGTCTTGCCACTCTTTAGAACCTCTGGTGGTATTCCATCATTCCCAGGCGCTTTTCCACAAGCTAGACTGTCAATTGCTTTGCTCAGCTCTTCCTGTGTGGGCACGACATCAAGTTCTTCCATGAGTGGCATATCTGGGATGTCATCTAGAGCGGTGCTGGAGACTGTGGTAACTGTTGAATACAATTCCAGATAATGCTCAACCCACCGTTTTAGCTGTGCTGCCTGGTCTTGAATAATTTCTCCATTTTTGGACTTTAGGGGAGCAGCTTTTGACGTCAAGGGGCCCGTTGCCTTTTTGATGTTTTCGTACATGACTTTTGCATTGCCCATGTCTGCAGCTGATTGTATACTGGAACAGAGCTTAAGCCAGTAGGTATTGACACATTTACGTGCAACCTTTTGGGCAAGTGACTTAGCTGTTTTTAAAGCATGCAAATTGTCAGGTGTAGGCTTTTCCTTGTAAGCCATAAGAGCTTTCCTTTTTGCTTCAGTGACGGGTTTCATCTCGTCCCAATGTTCATCAAACCAGTCCGTGTTTTTGTGAGATTTTTTGCCAAAGGCTTGTATTGCGGATGTATAGATTGTGTCTCTCAGTTGCGTCCATTTGGAGTCAATGGTGACGCATGGGGACATCTTTGAGAGACTTTCCTTCACCTTGTCTTTGAACAGCTGCGCTATCGCAGGGTCTTTCATGCAGGAGGTATTGATGCGTGGACTTCCCTTTTTCTTTGTGTGGTACGAGTTTTTCCTCATTATTCGTACTTTGCTGGCGACAAGGGAATGATCCGTGTCACAGTCGGCACTGTGATAGCTGCGAGTGAGTAGGACGCTAGCTAGTTGTGCACGCCTGGTGATAATGAGGTCCAGCTGGTGCCATTGGTGGGATCGAGGGTGTCTCCAAGATACTTGATGTATATCCTTGCACTTGAAGAAAGTGTTGGTCACACACAAGCCTCGTGAGCAGCACAATTCCAGAAGCCTTTGTCCATTTTCATTTAACTTTCCTCCTCCAAATAGTCCAAGGCAGGTGGGCCAGGCTTCGTGGTCGCTCCCCACTCTAGCATTGAAATCTCCTAGGAGATAGATTGCCTCGTCTTTGTGGATGCCGGCTATTGCCTGGTCTAACGCTCCATAGAACTGGTCCTTCTCTTCCGGAGTTGAATAGAGTGTTGGGGCATACACACTAAGAATGTTTGCTGGGCCCGCAGTTGTTCTGAGTCTTAGAGTGAGGATCCTCTCCGTGCCTGATGACGGTGGTTCAATGGATGGTAGAAGAGTGTTTTTAACAGCGAAACCCACACCATGCTGTCTAGGTTCGTCTTTCGGTCTGCCTTGCCAGAAGAAGGTGTAATTGGCCTCTTTGAGTGAACCGTTGTCTGGGAGCCTGGTCTCCTGAAGGCATGCTATGTCAATCTTTAGCCTTTTAAGTTCTCTATCGATTATTCCTGTCTTCCGTGTGTCGTTTATGGACTGCAGATCATCAGTGATGCCGGGACACATAGTCCTCACGTTCCAGCTAGCGATTCGAAGAGCTGGGGTCTTCTTTTTCTTTTTTGTATTTCTTGGTGCAGGGCTTAGTGGCCCACTTGTTGAGTGGTACTCTAATCTCCACGCACCCAGTGGAGAAGGCAGGCCATGACGGGATAGCACCTATTTGACTGGGGGCTGCCCAGTTTGAGGCGGGCGGTAGCTGTCCAGTGAGACATTGGTAGTCTCTCCCACCGTCGGAAGCAGCCCCTGGCGCCTAGCTCTACGTCAGTTGAGCTTTGGCTTATAACCGGTAACTGCTGCTTCCCGTGTTTTGTCGACACCTTGCGGCGACGCTGGAGTGTCCTCTCCAGAGGTGATGCAAGCCTGGGCGGGTATTATGGAGAATTAGCTGCTGCCCATACAGCATATCCCCCCTCTCCACGTCAATGGTGTAACCAAGGGAACGACTTGCGTCGATGCAGCTTGGCTGCCATTGGCGTCGCAGGAGCTGCCGGTATGTACATAAGTCTTATGTATAGACCGCCTGTAGGTGCTCCAATTCCTGATTTTCTTTCAGGGTTTACTCCCTTAGCCTTTCCCGCAAGGCAGCGGAGGATTTGTATTCGGAGTTTCCTTCTCCTAGATGAACTACCAGCCAAGGTTTTAACGAGCATCATCTACCCGTAGGGGTGCCAGAACCGGGGTTTGAACCCGTGACCGATTTATATTTTTATTTTAGAATTGTTTTGTACCGCAGCGCACTAACACTTTGACCACCGCGCCCCGCGCTTTTTATAGCTTACATAACTACATTAGTTTGTTACTGTACTTGTCTTTTATAGTTTACATGACTACATTAGTTTGTTCCCTTACTTGCTTTTTATAGCTTACATAACTACATTAGTTTGTTACTGTACTTGTCTTTCATAGCTTACATGACTACATTAGTTTGTTACTGTACTTGCCTTTCATAGCTCACATGGTTACAGTAAAATGTTACGTAACGGGCTTTTTCCTAGCTGGTTACAATTATAAATCATAGAAACGATTTCAGTGTCATCTATGCTGGTTTTTTTAAAATTAAAAAAAAAAATTTTTTTTGTTGTAATTTTAAGTCTTTTATCGCTTTAATACAATACATTGTTACTTTACCGATCTTTCATAGACGGTTACAATTGTAACTCATTGAAATGATAAAAGTGACATTTTACTTTAAAAGTATTTCATAACCAAAAATGATGCCAGTCATATATACGTTATACACTTAACTGGTCTTGCTTAGCTGAAATGATTATTGCACAATGTTACCATATTATTGTTTCTTAGATGAAAAGAATACAGTTCTTTGTTATCATGCTATTCTTTCATAACTGAAATGATTGCATTACTTTGTTAGCTTACTATACTTTCATTACTGAAATGATTATACTACTATGTTACCTTACTAGACTTTCATAACTGAGATGATTGCATTACTTTGTTAGCTTACTATACTTTCATTACTGAAATGATTATAGAACTATGTTACCTTACTATAATTTCATTACTGCAATGATTATACTACTATGTTACCTTACTATACTTTCATTACTGAAGCGATTACAGTACTATGTTACTTTACTAGACTTTATATTCAAAATCTTCAACGTCTAGTAGATTAGCCCGGAGTAAAAAGAAATCATTCTGATTTCCAAATTCTGTAACTCCCAGAATCCCACACGAATTTCTAAATAAATTCATCTACTGAAGAATACAACATTTTTGTTGTTGTTTTTGTTGTTGTTGTAATGGCATGCCTATAGATCTATATTCGCTTAGATCGCCCAAGATTTTCTCTCTTGTTCTTCGATTACATTAATATAATATCAAGTCCAGATTAAAATTTTAACAAAAGTCTAAGCATCCTGTATGGATTACATTGTATAGTATATTCTCGGGAGTATTTTTTACAGTAGACATTTATAAATATTTTAGAGCATCATTCACTTCGTAAAACACATGTTTCCAGACGTTTGTTCATGCATCTGTTCATATGTTTAGCTTTTCGTCTGCAATAATCAGTTTTTATATAGATTCAAAATAAACTTAACATGGCCCCATGATATATTCACTATTTTCTATCATAAAATATGCTAAATGCATTGTCTGCAGCAGCAATTAGAATTTTCAAACGATTGGTGTACATGGAGAAGCAGGCTTGTCCATGGAAATGTTTTCCCCATTGGATTCCCATGGGAAATGTTCCATGGGAAACGACCCATGGGATGGGATGGGATGGAACAGGCATAAATTGCCATGGGATGGGATGGGACATAAAAAATATGTCCCATGGACAAGCCTGTCTGGAGAAGAATACAAAATAATATTTTAGTGTATTAGTATTAGTACAATTTAAAGTGTTCATATCTGTTTAAGCAAATTATTGAGAAAAGGGGTTGAATGAACTGCTTGAGCTTATCTAATACCATTTCAGATTCATTGCTTGTTTAAATGAAATCTTTCAAAGATTCTACAACTACAATGTCTGCTTTTTGAGTCTGATAATTTTTTATGAAATTTATCTCCTAAGACTTCAATGAGAACATTTTGATATTGATTTTACTTTGAAGTGATTTCGTAAGTTTTAAAAACACATTTTCCCTAAGTTATCAGAGTACGCAATTATCTCTTCTGTATAGAAGGAGCGTCTGTAACAGATAAGATAAGATTATGGATCGTACGTCACAGTCTAATGGGACGCGGTGGTCGAGTGGTAGCGAGTTTGAATCCACGCGAAGGCGAGGATTTGTTCCCGGTGCCTGAGGAGTCCCCGAGTCACCCAGCTCTGAATGGGTACTAACTAGACAATAGTTAGGCGGCTGGGGTAATGCGTGGAACCCCTATAGCCGTGGCCTGTGACCGCTGCATCACTTGCCAACAGATCATCTCTTATGGTCTGGGACGCAATTATCTTCTGCATAGAAGGAGCGTCTCTATATATATATCTAATGCATTGGTTCTAGAATATTGCCTTTAATTGCTCTAGTCTTTTCCTCTCTGTGAACCCGCTGTAGAAGTGAAGAGTCATTTAGGTTCTTATCATCCCCCCCCCCATTTTTTTACCGTTTGATGCGTTCATTGTTGTATGCTGGAAACCTTTCCAATCTTACGGCACTGATAGTTATCGCAGTCTTCATCCATATGGTCAGGTCATTTTAAAATATCGTATTATTCATTGTGGTTTCGGTTTCTATTGAAATAGATCGGTGAGAGTAATTTTTGCTTCTACCACAAGAGAGTCTCGTTAATTTGAAGAATGTATCTTCACTATCACCATATCAGTATCACGTTGTTTTACTACTGCTTTCAGCCTCTTGATATTTTCAGTTTTGCAGAATTGGTATCATAAGAATTATAAAGATCAGGTATTGAGTCTTAAACATTTTTAAAAAAAAAAGGTTATGGACCCTAGACCCCGAAGGAATGGAAATTTGAGTTCAATACCCTATAGTCTATAGTATTTTAATATGGGCTATCAAGTTTGAATTACGGACACTTTGACCCCAGGACGGTTTGACCATGGACAGTTCGACCACGGACGGTTTGACCACGGAAGGTTCGACCACGGACGGTTTGACCAAAACGGTTCGACGACAGAACGTTTCGACCCCAGGATGTTTCAGTCTCGGCAACAGTTACCACAGTCTCCAGCACTGCTCTTGACATCCCCGCTATGCCATCCATGGAAGAACTTGATGTCGTGCCCACACAGCAAGATCTTCGCAAAGCAATTTCTTGTGGAAAAGCCCCTGGAAATGATGGCATACCACCAGAAACTCTAAAGAATGCTAAGGCAGTGTTACTACATCCTTGCACGAGTCTCTTCTGGGAACAGGGCTACATCCCCCAGGATTTAAAGGATGCAAATATAGTGACACTATATAAGAACACAGACGATAGAAATGATTGCAAAAAATATCGCGAAATCTCACTCCTTAGTACTGTAGGAAAGCCCTCTGACCGTGTCATACTAAGGCGATTACAGAGCTTAGCCTCCCCAGTTTATCCAGAATCTCAGTGCTGTTTCCAGGCTGGTCAGTCTACCATAGACATTGTGTTCTCCATACTTCAGTTCCAGGAAAAACAGCAAAGAGCAGCAGATACCACTATAACTGCCTTTGTGAATAATATGAAAGCCTTTGATTTAGTCAGTCGCAACGGGCTATTCCAAATTCTGGAAAAATATTGGCTGTACCACACACCTACTCACCATCATCAGGCAGTTCTATGAAAATATGCAGGGCACAGTTAACTTCGATGGAGCTAAGCTAGAACAATTTCCAGTGAGCAGCGGTTGTGTACGTGCACCATCGCAATATTCTTACCTGTACTGCTTCGATTTCAAAGATAGCTGTGATGGAATCTGTTTGCACACCATCAAGTTTCCAACACACTGCCCATTGAGGACAAAATAAACAGTAGAATTGACAAGGCAGCTGACACAATGGCTAAACTAAATAAATGGGTCTGGTAAATCGCCAAGCTAACGGGAAAAAAACAACAAAAGTGTGCCCATCGAGTCTGCGTCATCAATACGCTGCTATACGGAAGCGAGACATGGACCACTCATACATCCCACGAGCGCAAACTTAAAAGCTTCCACTTGAGGTGTCTGAGTCGCATACTTGGCATTAAATGACAGGATAAAGTGCCAAATAGTGAGGTCCTAATTCGTTCCAATATCCAAAGCATGTTCTCAATCCTTAGTATAAGACGCCTGAGATGATTAGGACATGTAAACATAATGAGTCTGGCCACATCCCGAAGGACCTCCTATATGGAGCACTGGCATCAATAAAGAGGAAGACAGGTCACCCACGTCAGCGATATAAAGATGTCTGCAAAGGGAAATGAAAGCTGTCAGAATATGCACAAGCGACTGGTATTGGAAGGCAGAAGACCAATCTACGTGGCCCACAGTTGTAAAAGAGGGCGTCATAGTAGCCGAGGAGCGAAAGATTGAGGAGGCTACAGCCAGAATAGCAAATAAGAAAAAGGCCAAAACATTTGGAAGTACAAAATTCGAGTGCAAGAACTGTGGTAAAGATTGTCACTCAAGGATAGGACTTCATAGCCAGAGCCACACGAGGAAATGCACCTTAGACCAATGGTGTTGCACCCTCGTTTTGCGAGACGGAAGGATGCTGATAAATAAATATACACAAAATTAATTGAAAATACAAATAATAAAACAAATATTTAAAAAAAAAACATTTCACGGCGTAGAAACGAAAGGGTCGAAGCGGCTGTGGTCGAACTCGCAGGGTCGAATCGTCCGGGGTAGAAGTGTCCGACCACCATCAAGTTTCTATGTACCAAGTTTCGCTAAGATCAATTAAGAAGTTAACGCTTAAACTAATTTTATATAACTCATATAAGAAAAACAACATTCAGCCCCCCCTTCCCATGAGTGTCAATATTTTTAGCGCATTTTCGAGAAGTCGAATGCGCTATTGCACCCGTTTTGTCCGTCTGTCATCACCTTTGATCACAGCATCCATAAGTCCTAGACCCATGATGTATATATGTTTTTTGTATGTCCTGACCTGCCATTTGTGCATCAACACTCAGTTACTCGATCCGTTAAAAAACCCCGTTAAAACTACCAAAAAACTTTGCGAATCGAGAGGTAACACTGGCGCAGGGAACGGCCGCCATTGCCGGAAGTCGAATACATCATTTTTCAAGCATTCAAGAGTGGTGCGAAGGCGTGCAAAAGAATTAGTTTTGTTGTTGTTTTTTTGTTGACGTCATTAGAATATGTGTAAAAGTTTAGAGAGTTTTACGTCATCATTTGTGGTGACTTGTAGTTAGATTAAAGAGAAAATAAAATTTTTTAAAATGTAAAGAAATGACTTTTAAATTAAAAAAATGTCAGGTATATTCATTACACAAGAAAATTCATAAAAATATGTCTAAAATCTAAACACAATTACTGATAACTACATAATGCTGATATCTAACATAAGTACTGATACATAATACGAAAATGCGCTAACACCTCCTGAGTTCCAAAAGGGACCGGGCTTAACATAATTTTTTTTTAAATTCCAGTTGCCACCCCGGAAGGGTACTCAACAATCTCCCTAAGTTTCGTGGTCATTGTGATCAGATAAATGGTTTAATCAACTATATATATATAGCATGAGTCATAAAATATAAATATTTTGTATAGTGCACCGATTCTATTTCCGTTGTTTCATATTTCATCACAGCATTTTATAAATATTTATATGTCAGTTATGATAATTATTTTAAAAATATTTTAACTGAGCCCTTCAGAGTTTTGTCCCTTGTTTCAAGTGGTGCTGGTTGGACTGTTGAATGGCTAGGATCTTAAGTGAAGACTTGATGTTTCATTTGTCTACTAAGTGAACATAACAGTGTTGTTTTTTTAAAATCTGTCTTATCTTATCTTTTACATACGCTCCTTCTATACAGAATATTATTGCGACCTACGCATATCTATGGTTTGTGTCTAGTCTTGCATCCTTATTAGAGTTTTAAACGTTAATAAGGTGATGGTTTTTCTGGTTTCTTCAGGCAACCTATGTCAAGCCCGAATACCGGAAGGGAAGAACGATAATTTGTTTAACAGAAAGTAAAAGCATAACTCTTATTTATTTAATACCATTGGGTAATGATTTACTTCGTTACTTCTGCTTAATAATTACTATTTAATATTTTAGAAGGTTTACTGGTTGTGTTATGTAAACAATTAAACTTAGGAGACTTCGATATAAATTAAAACAAACATGGCCGCCTTTACGCAGTGCGTAGGGTGTAAAAATGTAATTATAAAATTTCATAGACTATAGATCTATATTATGATGTATGTAAATAACTTGTATTTTTAGTATTTGAATTAACTACAGAATAGTTGAGTGTTTTGAAAGGGTTTTATTATTATGAATTATGAAAAAAATGTATGGAAATATATGAAGACTTAGCTCTTGCCAAAAAAAAAATCGTGACGTCATTTTTTGAGGATTGGGGTGGGTGTGGAGGACGGGGGTCTAAGTGCCCTTTCTTGGAGTTCAAAGTTTCCTGTTTACAATTTATTTCTCGTGCAATTTTCTTTTTTAAGTCAGGTAAAAATTCTAAACTCAGATTAAATTTTGTTTAATAAGTCTGGTAGCATTTCATTTGTACAGTGCTGCGTGAGTGTCGATCACTTCCAAAACACGTTGTCTAATTGATATAACACAACGCTCAGGCCAAGCATGAGCACCAATCGCGTGGACTCGGTTCCTTTGAAACAGTTCTTGTCGTCCGTCTTGCTCGTTGTCTCCGTCCCTCTCGTTGTCTCCGTCTCTCTATTTGTCTCTGTCTCCCACTTGGTCTCTGTCTCTCTCTTTGTCCTCGTGGTGGTTGGTGGACGCCTCTGAAAAAACTGTGAGCAGATGGGCACCTCGGCTTTGGGGATCACGATAAACCCATAGCTCCGCGGGGCGACTGTGACGTCAGTAACCACCTTTGGCTTCATCTCCGGGAGTGTGTTGCTGTCCATGTTTAGGAGTTGGCCATTCAGCTTAACGGAACTGATGACAAATACAAGAAAATATATAAGATCCTTTTTTTAAAATGTCTTTTTTTTACATTTCGGAACATTTTAAGGGGAGATAAAAAATTACTCTTTAAGCGAGATAAGCATTTACAATTTTTTTAAAATTTAAAACTATGAATTAAAACATTGATATAAGTCGAACTCGGTAGCAATGTTCCCTTTAAAATGTTGCACAAAAAATGTATGCTGTGCAACTTTGCATACACGTTTTCTCACACCGCGCACGGACCAACGAACCTTAGAGGGAACATTGCTCGGTATGCATCCATTTTTTTTTTAAGTTCACAAATTCATTAATTTTTAATTAAAAACATAATTTGGAAATCGAAGCGTATGAATAAAAAATAAACGCAGACATTGGGAACTGACCTGGATAATAATCCTTCCTCGTCCCCGGCAGTCAGAACGTATAATTCCTTATTCTTGCCCTGAAACTGGGGGAGTGAGACGGTGCGCCGCTTGTTTTGAACGTTGACGAAGTAAACAACAACTGCCCCCGGTTGATAGCTGGAGAAGGAAGGTTTGGTGAGTGACAGTACCTGTACCTCGGTGGTCAATTTTAAAAATGAGGTTGATAGCTGGAGAGCGATTGATATATTTTTAAACGGTGACAAATGGCTTGTGAGAATTTCCAAGTAAAGGTGCTCAGTGCCGATATGCAGACCTTCGTTATCATCTCATGCATGCAGAGGAAACGGTGAGTACGCGACGAGGGCTTAAAAAACCATAGCCCCCCTCCCACCCCACCCCCCACCCCGAAAAAAAAGGAAAAACTGACCAAAAAACCCACTGGTTTTAAAAAA